>CM045768.1:86045851-86250454 GCA_025200525.1 Camellia lanceoleosa | reverse complement strand
TCACCACCAAACTAGAGAAAAATTCTAGCTCGCCTAAAAGTGTTAAGTTAAACGCTGCTTCCGACGATACCCAAATTTGAGACAATTCACACCATTTTCCCATAAATGTCACCAAACGACGCTTCACATTAATCGTCAGATTTAAGATAGTTCCGAACTCATCCAAAAATTACCGCTAAATTGTCATTTCGACGACAACCAAATTTAAGACAATTTTGAGTCGTCACAAAGTGTCACTTAAAATGTCGCTCCAATTAGATCGCCAATTTGAGACAATCTCGATCTCGTCCGGTAAGTGTCGCTAACATGCCATTTCGACGATCATTTATTTGAGACAACTTCGTGCTCGTCCCAAAAGTGTCGCCAAAAATGCCTTTTCCAATGAGACCGCCAAATTTGAGACAATTTTGAGCCCATCCCAGAAGTGTCGCTAAAACGCTGTTTCAAATCAAACTGCCAATTTTGACACAATTTCGAGGTCGATCGAAAAGTGTTGCTAAAATGCGGTTTCTAATCAAGCTACCAAATCTGACACTACTCCGAGCAAGTACCAATCATCTCGCCAAAATGTCGTTTCAAATCGAACTGCCAAATTTGAGACAATTCTAAGCATATTCCAAAAGGGTCAGCAACATGCTGTTTCTGATCAGCTAGCCAATGTTGTTTCCAAAAGGGTCGACAACATGCTATTTCTGATCAGACTGCAAATTTTGAGACAATTTGAGCTCGTCCCAAAAGAGTCGGCAAAATGCCGTTTCTAATCAGCCAGCCAAACTAGAGAAAGTTCTGAGCTGGCCCTAAAAGTGTTGCCAAAACCCTGTTTCCGATCAGACGGCCAAATTTGAGACAATTCACTACTCGTCCCATAAATGTCTCCAAAACGACGTCTCCGCTCACACGGTCAGATTTATGAAAATTCCGAACTCGTCCAAAATTTGCCGCTAAAATGTCATTTCTGATCAGACAACCAAATTTGAGAGAATTTTGAGTTGGTCACAATAGTGTCGCGAATATGACGTTTCCAAATGGACTGCCAAATTTGAGAGAATTTCGATCTCGTCTGAAAAGTGTCGCTAAAATGCCATTTATGATCAGACCGCCAATTTGCGACACTTTCGTATATCCAAGCTCGTCGCAAAAGTATCACAAAAACACCGTTGGCGATTAGACTACCAAATTTGTTGAAACTCCGAGCACGTACCAAAATGTCCCCAAAATGGCGTTTCTGGTCAGATTGTAAAATTTTAGACAATTCCGATCTGGTCCCAAAAGTATCGCGAAAATGTCATTTCTGAGCAGACTGCCAAATTTCAAACAATTCCATGCTCATCCCAACCGTGTTGTGAAAATGTCATTTCCAGTTAGGTTGACAATTTTGAGCTGGCCCCCAAAAATGTCGCGAAAACTCCATTTCATGTCAGACTGCCAAATTTGAGGTAATTCTGAGCTCGTCCAAAAAGTGTACCCAAAACAACGTTTTCCGATCATATTGCCTTATTTGAGACAATTTCGAGTTCCTCCCAAGTGTGTCGCCAAAATGTCGTTTCAAATCAAACTGCCAAATTTGAGACAATTCTAAGCTTGTTCCAAAAGGGTCAACAAAATGCTGTTTCTAATCAGCCAGCCAATGCTGTTTCCAAAATGGTCGGCAAAATGCTATTTCTGATCAGACTGCCAATTTTGAGACCATTCGACCTCGTCCCAAAAGAGTCGGCAGAGTGAAGTTTCAAATCAGATAGCCAAAGTAGAGAAAATTCTGAGCTCGCCCTAAAAGTGTTGCCAAAACACTGTTTCCGATCAAACGGCCAAATTTGAGACAATTCACAACTCGTCCCATAAATGTCTCCAAAACGACGTTTCCGCTCACACGGTCAGATTTAAGACAATTCTGAACTCGTCCAAAAATTGCCGCTAAAATGTCATTTTGGCATCTGACAACCAAATTTGAGACAATTTTCAGTTGGTCACAAAAGTGTCACGAAAATGACGTTTCCAATTAGACAGCCAAATTTGAGACAATTTCGATCTCGTCTGAAAAGTGTTGCTAAAATGCCATTTCTGAGCAAACCGCCAATTTGAGAAAATTTCGCGCTCGTCCCAAAAGTGTCGCCAAAAATGCCTTTTCCAATGAGACCGCCAAATTTGAGACAATTTTGAGCCCATCCCAGAAGTGTCGCTAGAACGCTATTTCAAATCAAACTGCCAATTTTGACAAAATTTCGAGGTCGATCGAAAAGTGCTGCTAAAATGTCGTTTTTTATTAGACTTCAAATTTTGAGACTATTCCGAGCAAGTCCCAAAAGTGTTGCTAAAATGCCATTCCTGATCAGACTGCGAAATTTGAGACAATTTCGAGCTCGTCCAAAACGTGTCGCAAAAATTCAGTTTTTGATCGAACTGCAAAAATTATCAAAAATCCTGAGCTTGTCCCAAACATGACACGTAAAATTTCAGACAATTCCGATCTCGTCCTAAAACTGTTGCTAAAATTCAACATGCCAAATTTGAGAAAATTCCGAGCTCGTCCCAAACTTGTCGCGAAAATGTAGTTTTTAATTAGACTGAGAAATCTGGGACAATTCCGATATCGTCCCAAAAGTGTCGCTAAAGTGCAGTTTTATATTAAACTGCCAAGTTTAAGACATTTCCAAGCTCGTCATAAAACTATCATAGAAACACCATTGGCGATCAGACAGCCAAATTTATTGAAACTCCGAGCTCGTCCCAAAAAGTCGCCAAAATGCCGTTTCTGGTCAGATTGTAAAATTTTAGACAATTCCGATATGGTCCCAAAAGCATCGCGAAAATTTCATTTCTTAGCAGACTGCCAAATTTCAAACAATTCCATGCTCATCCCAAACGTGTTGTGAAAATGCCATTTCTAGTTAGGCTAACAATTTTGAGCTGGTCCCCAAAAATGCCGCAAAAACTCCATTTCATGTCAGACTGCCAAATTTGAGGCAATTCCGAGCTCGCCCCAAAAGTGTTGCTAAAACAACGTTTTCCGATCAGACGGCCTAATTTGAGACAATTTCGAGTTCCTCCCAAAAGTGTCGCCAAAATGTCGTTTCAAATTAAACGGCCAAATTTGAGACAATTCTAAGCTTGTTCCAAAAGGGTCGGCAACTTGCTGTTTCTGATCAGCCGGCCAATGTTGTTTCCAAAAGGGTCGGCAAAATGCTATTTCTGATCAGACTGCCAATTTTGAGACAATTCGAGCTCGTCCCGAATGACACGGCAAAATGAAGTTTCCAATCAGCCAGCCAAACTAGAGAAAATTCTCAGCTCGTTCTAAAGGTGTTGCCAAAACGCTGTTTCCGATCAAACGGCCAAATTTGAGACATTCACAACTCGTCCCATAAATGTCTCCAAAACGACGTTTCCGCTCACACTGTCAGATTTAAGACAATTCCGAACTCGTACAAAAATTGCCGCTAAAATGTCATTTCTGATCAGACGACCAAATTTGAGACAATTTTTGAGCTGGTCACAAAAGTGTCACGAAAATCACGTTTCCAATTAGAAAGCGAAATTTCAGACAATGTCGATCTCGTCTGAAAAGTGTCGCTAAAATACCATTCCTGATCAGGCCGCCAATTTGACACTTTCGTGCTCGTCCAAAAAGTTTCGCCAAAAATGCCATTTCCAATGAGATCGCCAAATTTGAGACAATTTTGAGCCAATCCCAGTAGTGTCGCTAAAACGCTATTTCAAATCAAACTGCCAATTTTGACACAATTTCGAGGTCGATCAAAAAGTGTTGCTAAAATGCAATTTCTGATCAGACTGCGAAATTTGAGACAATTCAGAGCTTGTCCAAAATGTGTCGCAAAAATGTAGTTTTTGATCAGACTGCAAAAATTATGAAAAATTCCTAGCTTGTCCCAAACGTGACACGAAAAATTTGAGACAATTCTGAGGTCGTCCCAAATTTGTCACGAAAATGTAGTTTTTAATCAGACGGCCAAATCTGGGACAATTCTGATATCGTCCCAAAAGTGTCGCTAAAATGCAGTTTTAGATTAGACTTCCAAGTTTAACACATTTCCAAGCTCGTCGTAACATTATCGCAAAAACACCGTTGGCGATCAGACTGCCAAATTTGTTGAAACCCTAGCTCGTCCCAAAATGTCACCAAAATGCCGTTTCTGGTCAGATTGGAAAATTTTAGACAATTCCGATCTGGTCCCAAAAGTATCGCGAAAATGTCATTTCTGAGCAGACTGCCAAATATCAAATAATTCCATGCTCATCCCAAACGTGTTGTGAAAATGTCATTTCTAGTTAGGCTGACAATTTTGAGCTGGTCCCCAAAAATGCCGCGAAAACTCCATGTCATGTCAGACTACCAAATTTGAGGCAATTCCGAGCTCGTCCCAAAAGTGTCGCTAAAACAACGTTTTCCGATCAGACTGCCTAATTTGAGACAATTTCGAGTTCCTCCCAAAAGTGTCGCCAAAATGTCGTTTCAAATTAAACTGCCAAATTTGAGACAATTCTAAGCTTGTTCCAAAAGGGTCGGCAACATGCTGTTTCAGATCAGCCGGCCAATGTTGTTTCCAAAAGGGTCGGCAAAATGCTATTTCTGATCAGACTGCCAATTTTGAGACAATTCGAGCTCGTCCCGAATGACACGGCAAAATGAAGTTTCCAATCAGCCAGCCAAACTAGAGAAAATTCTCAGCTCGTCCTAAAAGTGTTGCCAAAACGCTGTTTCCGATCAAACGGCCAAATTTGAGACAATTCACAACTCGTCCCATAAATGTCTCCAAAACGACGTTTCCACTCACACTGTCAGATTTAAGACAATTCCGAACTCGTACAAAAATTGCCGCTAAAATGTCATTTCTGATCAGAGGACCAAATTTGAGACAATATTGAGCTGGTCACAAAACTGTCACGAAAATGACATTTCCAATTAGACAACGAAATTTGAGACAATGTCGATCTCGTCTGAAAAGTGTCGCTAAAATACCAACTCTGATCAGGCTGCCAATTTGAGACACTTTCGTGCTCGTCCCAAAAGTTTCGCCAAAAATGCCTTTTCTAATGAGACCGCCAAATTTGAGACAATTTTGAGCCCATCCCAGTAGTGTCGCTAAAATGCTGTTTCAAATCAAACTGCCAATTTTGACACAATTTCAAGGTCGATCAAAAAGTGTTTCTAAAATGCCGTTTCTGATCAGACTCCCAAATTTGAGACTATTACGAGCAAGTCCCAAAAGTGTCGCCAATTTGCCATTTCTGATCAGACTGCGAAATTTGAGACAATTCAGAGCTCGTCCAAAACGTGTCGCAAAAATGTAGTTTTTGATCAGACTGCAAAAATTATGAAAAATTCCGAGCTTGTCCCAAACATGACACGAAAAATTTGAGACAATTCTGATCTCGTCCTAAAAGTGTCGCTAAAATTCAACCTGCCAAATTTGCGAAAATTCCGAGGCCCTCCCAAATTTGTCGCGAAAATGAAGTTTTTGATCAGACGGCAAATCTGGGACAATTCTGATATCGTCCCAAAAGTGTCGCTAAAATGCAGTTTTAGATTAGACTTCCAAGTTTAACACATTTCTGAGCTCATCGTAACAGTATCGCAAAAACACCGTTGGCGATCAGACTGCCAAATTTGTTGAAACCCCGAGCTCGTCCCAAAATGTCGCCAAAATGCCATTTCTGGTCAGATAGGAAAATTTAGACAATTCTGATCTGGTCCCAAAAATATCGCGAAAATGTCATTTCTGAGCAGTCTGCCAAATTTCAAACAATTCCATGCTCATCCCAAACGTGTTGTGAAAATGTCATTTCTAGTTAGGCTGACACTTTTGAGATGGTTCCCAAAAACGCCGCGAAAACTCCATGTCATGTTAGACTGCCAAATATCAGGAATTCTGACCTCGTCCCAAAAGTGTCGCTAAAACAACGTTTTCCGGTCAAACTGCCTAATTTCAGACAATTTCGAGTTCCTCCCAAATGCGTTGCCAAAATGCCGTTTCAAATCAAACGGCCAAATTTGAGACAATTCTAAGGTTGTTCCAAAAGGGTCGGGAACATGTCAAGTTTTCAGAATCGCCAATGTTGTTTCCAAAAGGGTCGGCAAAATGCTATTTCTAATCAGACTGCCAATTTTGAGACAATTCGAGCTCGTCCCAAATGACATGGCAAAATGAAGTTTCCAATCTGCCAGCCAAACAAGAGAAAATTCTCAGCTCGTCCTAAAAGTGTTGCCAAAACGTTGTTTCCGATCAAACGGCCAAATTTGACACAATTCACAACTCGTCCCATAAATGTCTCCAAAAAGACGTTTCCGCTCACACTGTCAGATTTAAGACATTCCGAACTCGTACAAAAATTGCCGCTAAAATGTCATTTCTGATCAGACGACCAAATTTGAGACAATTTTGAGCTGGTCACAAAAGTGTCACGAAAATGACGTTTCCAATTAGACAGCGAAATTTGAGACAATGTCGATCTCGTCTGAAAAGTGTCGCTAAAATACCATTTCTGATCAGGCCGCCAATTTGAGACACTTTCGTGCTCGTCCCAAAAGTTTCGCCAAAAATGCCTTTTCCAATGAGACCGCCAAATTTGAGACAATTTTGAGCCCATCCCAGTAGTGTCGCTAAAACGCTGTTTCAAATCAAACTGCCAATTTTGACACAATTTCGAGGTCGATCAAAAAGTGTTGCTAAAATGCCGTTTCTGATCAGACTCCCAAATTTGAGACTATTACGAGCAAGTCCCAAAAGTGTCGGCAAAATGCCATTTCTGATCAGACTGCGAAATTTGAGACAATTCAGAGCTCGTCCAAAACGTGTCGCAAAAATGTAGTTTTTGATCAGACTGCAAAAATTATGAAAAATTCCGAGCTTGTCCCAAACGTGACACGAAAAATTTGAGACAATTCTGATCTCGTCCTAAAAGTGTCGCTAAAATTCAACCTGCCAAATTTGCGAAAATTCCGAGGTCGTCCCAAATTTGTCGCGAAAATGTAGTTTTTAATCAGACGGCCAAATCTGGGACAATTCTGATATCGTCCCAAAAGTGTCGCTAAAATGCAGTTTTAGATTAGACTTCCAAGTTTAACACATTTCCAAGCTCGTCGTAACATTATCGCAAAAACACCGTTGGCGATCAGACTGCCAAATTTGTTGAAACCCCGAGCTCGTCCCAAAATGTCGCCAAAATGCCGTTTCTGGTCAGATTGGAAAATTTTAGACAATTCCGATCTGGTCCCAAAAGTATCGCGAAAATGTCATTTCTGAGCAGACTGCCAAATTTCAAACAATTCCATGCTCATCCCAAACGTGTTGTGAAAATGTCATTTCTAGTTTGGCTGACAATTTTGAGCTGGTCCCCAAAAATGCCGCGAAAACTCCATTTCATGTCAGACAGCCAAATTTGAGGCAATTCCGAGCTCGTCCCAAAAGTGTCGCTAAAACAACGTTTTCCGATCAGACTGCCTAATTTTTAAACAATTTCGAGTTCCTTCCAAAAGTGTCGCCAAAATGTCGTTTCAAATTAAACTGCCAAATTTGAGACAATTCGAAGCATGTTTCAAAAGGGTCGGCAACATGTCAAGTTTGATCACCGCCATTGTGGTTACCAAAAGGGTCGGCAAAATGCAATTTCTGATCAGACTGCCAATTTTGAGACAATTCGAGCTCGTCCCGAATGACACGGCAAAATGAAGTTTCCAATCAGCCAGCCAAACTAGGGAAAGTTCTCGGCTAGTCCTAAAAGTGATGCCAAAACGCTGTTTCCGATCAAACGGCAAAATTTGAGACAATTCACAACTCGTCCCATAAATGTCTCCAAAACGACGCTTCATTACATCGTCGATTTAAGACAATTCCGAACTTGTACAAAAATTGCCGCTAAAATGTCATTTCTGATCAGACAACCAAATTTGAGACAATTTTGAGCTGGTCACAAAACTGTCACGAAAATGACGTTTCCAATTAGACAGCGAAATTTGAGACAATGTCGATCTCGTCTGAAAAGTGTCGCTAAAATACCAATTCTGATCAGGCCGCCAATTTGAGACACTTTCGTGCTCGTCCCAAAAGTTTCGCCAAAAATGCCTTTTCCAATAAGACCGCCAAATTTGAGACAATTTTGAGCCCATTCCAGTAGTCTCGCTAAAACGCTGTTCCAAATCAAACTGGCAATTTTGACACAATTTCGAGGTTGATCAAAAAGTGTTGCTAAAATGCCGTTTCTGATCAGACTCCAAAATTTGAGACTATTACGAGCAAGTCCCAAAAGTGTCGCCAAAATGCCATTTCGATCGATCAAATTTGAGACAATTCAGAGCTCGTCCAAAAAGTGTCGCAAAAATGTAGTTTTTGATCAGACTGCAAAAATTATGAAACATTCCGAGCTTGTCCCAAACGTGACACGAAAAATTTCAGACAATTCTGATCTCGTCCTAAAAGTGTCGCTAAAATTCAACCTGCCAAATTTGCGAAAATTCCGAGGTCGTCCCAAATTTGTCGCGAAAATGTAGTTTTTAATCAGACGGCCAAATCTGGGACAATTCTGATATCGTCCCAAAAGTGTCGCTAAATGCGCTTTTAGATTAGACTTCCAAGTTTAACACATTTCAAGCTCGTCAGAACATTATCGCAAAACACCGCTATGCATCGACCGCTAAATTTGTTGAAACCCCGAGCTCTTCCCAAAATGTCGCCAAAATGCCGTTTCTGGTCAGATTGGAAAATTTTAGACAATTCCGATCTGGTCCCAAAAGTATCGCGAAAATGTCATTTCTGAGCAGACTGCCAAATTTCAAACAATTCCATGCTCATCCCAAACGTGTTGTGAAAATGTCATTTCTAGTTTGGCTGACAATTTTGAGCTGGTCCCCAAAAATGCCGCAAAAACTCCATTTCATGTCAGACAGCCAAATTTGAGGCAATTCCGAGCTCGTCCCAAATGTGTCGCTAAAACAACGTTTTCCGATCAGACTGCCTAATTTGTAAACAATTTCGAGTTCCTCCCAAAAGTATCGCCAAAATGTCGTTTCAAATTAAACTGCCAAATTTGAGACAATTCGAAGCATGTTTCAAAAGGGTCGGCAACATGCTGTTTCAGATCAGCCGGCCATTGTTGTTACCAAAAGGGTCGGCAAAATGCTATTTCTGATCAGACTGCCAATTTTGAGACAATTCGAGCTCGTCCCGAATGACACGGCAAAATGAAGTTTCCAATCAGCCAGCCAAACTAGAGAAAATTCTCAGCTCGTCCTAAAAGTGATGCCAAAACGCTGTTTCCGATCAAACGGCCAAATTTGAGACAATTCACAACTCGTCCCATAAATGTCTCCAAAACGACGCTCACCATTAATCGCCGATTTAAGACAATTCCGAACTCATACAAAAATTGCCGCTAAAATGTCATTTCTGATCAGACAACCAAATTTGAGACAATTTTGAGCTGGTCAGTAAACTGACACGAGAATGACGTTTCCATCTAGACAGCGAAATTTGAGACAATGTCGATCTCGTCTGAAAAGTGTCGCTAAAATACCATTTCTGATCAGGCCGCCAATTTGAGACACTTTCGTGCTCGTCCCAAAAGTTTCGCCAAAAATGCCTTTTCCAATATGACTGCCAAATTTTAGACAATTTTGAGCCCATCCCAGTAGTGTCGCTAAAACGCAGTTTCAAATCAAACTGCCAATTTTGACACAATTTCGAGGTCGATCAAAAAGTGTTGCTAAAATGCCGTTTCTGATCAGACTCCCAAATTTGAGACTATTACGAGCAAGTCCCAAAAGTGTCGCCAAAATGCCATTTCTGATCAGACTGCGAAATTTGAGACAATTCAGAGCTCGTCCAAAACGTGTCGCAAAAATGTAGTTTTTGATCAGACTGCAAAAATTATGAAAAATTCCGAGCTTGTCCCAAACGTGACACGAAAAATTTGAGACAATTCTGATCTCGTCCTAAAAGTGTCGCTAAAATTCAACCTGCCAAATTTGCGAAAATTCCGAGGTCGTCCCAAATTTGTCGCGAAAATGTAGTTTTTAATCAGACGGCCAAATCTGGGACAATTCTGATATCGTCCCAAAAGTGTCGCTAAAATGCAGTTTTAGATCAGACTTCCAAGTTTAACACATTTCCAAGCTCGTCGTAACATTATCGCAAAAACACCATTGGCGATCAGACTGCCAAATTTGTTGAAACCCCGAGCTCGTCCCAAAATGTCGCCAAAATGCCGTTTCTGGTCAGATTGGAAAATTTTAGACAATTCTGATCTGGTCCCAAAAGTATCGCGAAAATGTCATTTCTGAGCAGACTGCCAAATTTCAAACAATTCCATGCTTATCCCAAACGTGTTGTGAAAATGTCATTTCTAGTTTCGCTGACAATTTTGAGCTGGTCCCCAAAAATACCGCGAAAGCTCCATTTCATGTCAGACAGCCAAATTTGAGGCAATTCCGAGCTCGTCCCAAATGTGTCGCTCAAACAACGTTTTCCGATCAGACTGCCTAATTTGAGACAATTTCGAGTTCCTCCCAAAAGTGTTGCCAAAATGTCATTTCAAATTAAACTGCCAAATTTGAGACAATTCTAAGCATGTTTCAAAAGGGTCGGCAACATGCTGTTTCAGATCAGCCGGCCAATGTTGTTTCCCAAAGGGTCGGCATAATGCTATTTCTGATCAGACTGCCAATTTTGAGACAATTCGAGCTCGTCCCGAATGACACGGCAAAGTGAAGTTTCCAATCAGCCAGCCAAACTAGAGAAAATTCTCAGCTCGTCCTAAAAGTGATGCCAAAACGCTGTTTCCGATCAAACGGCCAAATTTGAGACAATTCACAACTCGTCCCATAAATGTCACCAAACGACGCTTTCACACTGCCGATTTAAGACAATTCAACTCGATAAAATTGCCACTAAAATGTCATTTCGATCGACGACCAAATTTGAGACAATTTTGAGTCGGTCACAAAGTGTCACGAAAATGACGCTTCCAATTAGGCAATGAAATTTGAGACAATGTCGATCTCGTCTGAAAAGTGTCGCTAAAATACCATTTCTCGATCAAAGTCGCCAATTTGAGACACTTCGTGCTCGTCCCCAAAAGTTTCGCTTAAAAATGCCTTTTCCAATAAGACCGCCAAATTTGAGACAATTTTGAGCCCATCCCAAAGAGTAAATGCTAAAACGCAGTTTCAAATCAAACTGCCAATTTTGACACAATTTCGAGGTCGATCAAAAAGTGTTGCTAAAATGCCGCTTCTGATCAGACTCCCAAATTTGAGACTATTACGAGCAAGTCCCAAAAGTGTCGCCAAAATGCCATTTCTGATCAGACTGCAAAATTTGAGGCAATTCAGAGCTCGTCCAAAACGTGTCGCAAAAATGTAGTTTTTGATCAGACTGCAAAAATTATGAAACATTCCGAGCTTGTCCCAAACATGACACGAAAAATTTCAGACAATTCTGATCTCGTCCTAAAAGTGTCGCTAAAATTCATCCTGCCAAATTTGAGAAAATTCCGAGGTCGACCCAAATTTGCCGCGAAAATGTAGTTTTTAATCAGACGGCCAAATCTGGGACAATTCTGATATCGTCCCAAAAGTGTCGCTAAAATGCAGTTTTAGATTAGACTTCCAAGTTTAACACATTTCCAAGCTCGTCGCAACAGTATCGCAAAAACACCGTTGGCGATCAGACTGCCAAATTTATTGAAACCCCGAGCTCGTCCCAAAATGTCGCCAAAATGCCGTTTCTGGTCAGATTGGAAAATTTTAGACAATTTCGATTTGGTCCCAAAAATATCGCGAAAATGTCATTTCTGAGTAGACTACCAAATTTCAAACAATTCCATGTTCATCCCAAACGTGTTGTGAAAATGTCATTTCTAGTTAGGCTGACAATTTTGAGCTGGTCCCCAAAAATGCCGCGAAAACTCCATTTCATGTCAGACTGCCAAATTTGAGGCAATTCCGAGCTCGTCCCAAAAGTGTCGCTAAAATAACGTTTTCCGATCAGACTGCCTAATTTGAGACAATTTCGAGTTCCCCCCAAAAGTGTCGCCAAAATGTCGTTTCAAATTAAACTGCTAAATTTGAGACAATTCTAAGCTTGTTCCAAAAGGGTCGGGAACATGCTGTTTCAGATCAGCAGGCCAATGTTCTTTCCAAAAGGGTCGGCAAAATGCTATTTCTGATCAGACTGCCAATTTTGAGACAATTCGAGCTCGTCCCGAATGACACGGCAAAATGAAGTTTCCAATCAGCCAGCCAAACTAGAGAAAATTCTCAGCTCGTCCTAAAAGTGATGCCAAAACGCTGTTTCCGATCAAACGGCCAAATTTGAGACAATTCACAACTCGTCCCATAAATGTCTCCAAAACGACGTTTCCGCTCACACTGTCAGATTTAAGACAATTCCGAACTCGTACAAAAATTGCCGCTAAAATGTCATTTCTGATCAGACGACCAAATTTGAGACAATTTTGAGCTGGTCACAAAAGTGTCACGAAAATGACGTTTCCAATTAGACAGCGAAATTTGAGACAATGTCGATCTCGTCTGAAAAGTGTCGCTAAAATACCATTTCTGATCAGGCCGCCAATTTGAGACACTTTCGTGCTCGTCCCAAAAGTTTCGCCAAAAATGCCTTTTCCAATGAGACCGCCAAATTTGAGACAATTTTGAGCCCATCCCAGTAGTCTCGCTAAAACGCTGTTTCAAATCAAACTGCCAATTTTGACACAATTTCGAGGTCGATCAAAAAGTGTTGCTAAAATGCCGTTTCTGATCAGACTCCCAGATTTGAGACTATTACGAGCAAGTCCCAAAAGTGTCGCCAAAATGCCATTTCTGATCAGACTGCGAAATTTGAGACATTTCAGAGCTCGTCCAAAACGTGTCGCAAAAATGTAGTTTTTTATCAGACTGCAAAAATTTTGAAAAATTCCGAGCTTGTCCCAAACATGACACGAAAAATTTGAGACAATTCTGATCTCGTCCTAAAAGTGTCGCTAAAATTCAACCTGCCAAATTTGAGAAAATTCCGAGGTCGTCCCAAATTTGCCGCGAAAATGTAGTTTTTAATCAGACAGCCAAATCTGGGACAATTCTGATATCGTCCCAAAAGTGTCACTAAAATGCAATTTCAGATTTGATTGCCAAGTTTAAGACATTTCCAAGCTCGTCAGAATCAGATCGTAAAACACATATGCATCGATCGCCAAATTTGTTGAAACGCCGAGCTCGTCCCAAAATGTCGCCAAAATGATGTTTCTAGTCAAATTCTAAAATTTTAGACAATTCCGATCTGGTCCGGAAAGGATCGCGAAAATGTCATTTCTTAGCAGACTGCCAAATTTCAAACAATTCATTGCTCATCCCCAACGTGTTATGAAAATGTCATTTCCAGTTAGGCTAACAATTTTGAGCTGGTCCCCAAAAATTTCGCCAAAACTCCATGTCATGTCAAACTGCCAAATTTGAGGCAATTCCGAGCTTGTCCCAAAAGTGTCGCAAAATCAACGTTTCCCGATCAGATTGCCTAATTTGAGACAATTTCGAGTTCCTCCCAATCGTGTCGCCAAAATGTCGTTTCAAATCAAACTGCAAAATTTAAGACAATTCTAAGCTTGTTGCAAAAGGGTCGGCAACATACTGTTTTTGATCAGCCAGCCAATGATGTTTCCAAAAGGGTCGACAAAATGCTATTTCTGATCAGACTACTAATTTTGAGACAATTCGAGCTCGTCCCAAAAGAGTCGGCAAAATGCCGTTTCCAATCAGCCAGCCAAGCTAGATAAAATTCTGAGCTCGTCCTAAAAGTGCTGCCAAAACGCTGTTTCTGATCAGACGGCCAAATTTGAGACAATTCACAACTCATCCCATAAATGTCTCCAAAATGACGTTGCCGCTCACACTGTCAGATTTAAGACAATTCCGAACTCGTCCAAAAATTGCCGCTAAAATGTCATTTCTGATCAGACAACCAAATTTGAGACAACTTTGAGCTGGTCAAAAAAGTGTCACAAAAATGACGTTTCCAATTAGACTGCCAAATTTCAGACAATTTTGATCTCGTCTGAAAAGTGTCGCTAAAAAGCCATTTCTGATCAGACCGCCAATTTGAGATAATTTCGTGCCCGTCCCAAAAGTGTCGCCAAAAATGCCTTTTCCAATGAGATCGCCAAATTTGAGACAATTTTGAGCCCATCCCAGAAGTGTCGCTACAATGCTATTTCTAATCAAACTGCCAATTTTGGCACAATTTCGAGGTCGATCAAAAAGTGCTGCTAAAATGCCGTTTCTGATCAGAATCCCAAATTTGAGACTATTCCGAGCAAGTCCCAAAAGTGTCGCCAACATATCATTTCTGATCAGACTGCGAAATTTGAGACAATTCAGAGCTCGTCCAAAACGTGTCGCAAAAATGGAGTTTTTGATCAGACCGCAAAAATTATGAAAAATTCCTAGCTTGTTCCAAACATGACACAAAAAATTTGAGACAATTCCGATCTCGTCCCAAAAGTGTCGCTAAAATTCATCCTGCCAAATTTGAGAAAATTCCGAGCTCGTCCCAAACTTGTTGCGAAAATATAGTTTTTAATCAGACTACCAAATCTGGGACAATTCTGATATCGGCCCAAAAGTGTCGCTATAATGCAATTTTAGATTAGACTGCCAAGTTTAAGACATTTTCAAACTCATCGTTAAAGTATCGCAAAAACACCATTGGCAATCAGACTGCCAAATTTGTTGAAACTCCGAGCTCGTCCCAAAATGTTGCCAAAATGCGGTTTCTGGTTAGATTGTAAAATTTTAGAAAATTTCTATCTGCTCCAAAAAGTATTGCGAAAATGTCATTTATGAGCAGACTGCCAAATTTCAAACAATTCCATGCTCATCCCAAACGTGTTGTGAAAATGTCATTTTCAGTTAGGCTGACAATTTTGAGCTGGTCCCCAAAGATGTCGCGAAAACCCCATTTCATGTCAGACTGCCAAATTTTGAGGCAATTACGAGCTCGTCCCAAAAGTGATGCTAAAACAATGTTTTTCGATCAGACTGCCCAATTTGAGACAATTTCGAGTTCCTCCCAAACGTGTCACCAAAATGTCGTTTCAAACCAAACCGCCAAATTTGAGACAATTCTAAGCTTATTCCAAACAGGTCGGCAACATGCTATTTCTGATCAGCCAGCCAATGCTGTTTCCAAAAGGGTCGGCGAAATGCTATTTCTGATCAAACTGCCAATTTTGAGACAATTCGAGCTCGTCCCATGGGCAAAATGTCATTTCCATTCAGCCAGCCAGACTAGAGAAAATTCTGAGCTCGTCCTAAAAGTGTTGCCAAAACGCTGTTTCCGATAAGACAACCAAATTTGAGACAATTCACAACTCGTCCCATAAATGTCTCCAAAACGACAATTCCGCTCACACTATCAAATTTAAGACAATTCTGAACTCGTTCAAAAATTGCCACTAAAATGTCATTTCTGATCAGACAACCAAATTTGAGACAATTTTGAGCTGGTCACAAAAGTGTCACGAAAAGGACGTTTCCAATTAGACCGCCAAATTTGAGACAATTTCGATCTCGTCTGAAAAGTGTCGCTAAAATGCCATTTCTTATCAGACCGCCAATTTGAGACAATTTCGTGCTCCCCCAAAAATGCCTTTTCCAATGAGACCGCCAAATTTGAGACAATTTTGAGCCCATCCCAGAAGTGTCCCTAAAACGCTGTTTCAAATCAAACTGCCAATTTTGACACAATTTCGACGTCACTCGAAAAGTGTTGCTAAAATGCCGTTTCTGATCAGACTCCCAAATTTGAGACTATTCCGAACAAGTCCCAAAAGTGTCGCCAAACTTGAGACAATTCCGATCTCAACCTAAAAGTCACTAAAATTCAACCTACCAAATTTGAGAAAATTCCGAGCTCGTCCCAAACTTGTCACGAAAATGTAGTTTTTAATCAGCCTTCCAAATCTGAGACAATTCCGATATCGTCCCAAAAGTTTCCCTAAAATGCAGTTTTAGATTAGACTGCCATGTTTAAGACATTTCCAAGCTCGTCGTAAAAGTATCGCAAAAACATCGTTGGCGATTAGACTGCCAAATTTGTTGAAATTCCGAGCTCGTCCCAAAATGGTGCCAAAATGCCGTTACTGGTCAGATTGTAAAATTTAAGGCAATTCCAATATGGTACCAAAAGTATCGCGAAAATGTCATTTCTAAGAAGACTGCCAAATTTCAAACAATTCCATGCTCATCCCAAACGTGTTGTGAAAATGTCATTTCCAGTTCGGCTGACAATTTTTAGCTGGTCCCCAAAAATGTTGCGAAAACTCCACTTCATGTCAGACTGCCAAATTTGAGGCAATTCCGAGCTTGTCCCAAGACTGTCGCTAAAACAACGTTTTCCGATCAGACTGCCTAATTTGAGACAATTTCGTGTTCCTCCCAAACGTGTCGCCAAAATGTCGTTTCAAATCAAACTGCCAAATTTGAGACAATTCTAAGCTTGTTCCAAAAGGGTCGGCAACATGCTGTTTCTGATCACCAAGCCAATGTTGTTTCCAAAAGGGTCGGCAACATGCTATTTCTTATCAGACTGCCAATTTTGAGACAATTCGAGCTCGTTCCAAAAGAGTCGGCCAAATGCTGTTTCCAATAAGCCAGCCAAACTAGAGAAAATTCTGAGCTCGTCCTAAAAGTGTTGCCCAAACGATGTTTCCGATCAGACGGCCAAATTTGAGACAATTCACAACTTGTCCTATAAATGTCTCCAAAATGACGTTTCCGCTCACACTATCAGATTTAAGACAATTCCGAACTCGTCCAAAAATTGCCGCTAAAATTTCATTTCTGATCAGACAACCAAATTTGAAACAATTTTAAGCTGGTCACCAAAGTGTCACGAAAATGACGTTTCCAATTAGACTGCCAAATTTGAGACAATTTCGATATCGTCTTAAAAGTGTCGGTAAAATGCCATTTCTGATCCAACCGCCAATTTGAGACAATTTCGTGCACCCCCAAAAAGTGTCGCCAAAAATGCCTTTCCCAACAAGACTGCCAAATTTGAGCCCATCCCAGAAGTGTCACTAAAACGCTGTTTCAAATCAAACTGCCAATTTTGACACAATTTCGACATCAATCGAAAAGTGTTGCTAAAATGTTGTTTCTGATCAGACTCCCAAATTTGAGACTATTCCGAACAAGTCGCAAAAGTGTCGCCAAAATGCTATTTCTGAATAGACCGCGAATTCAAGACACTTTCGCACTCATCCCAAAAGTGTCGCCAAAAATGCCTTTTCAAATGAGACCGCCGAATTTGAGACAATTTTGACCCATCCCAGAAGTGTCGCTAAAACGCTGTTTCAAATCAAACTGCCAATTTTGACACAATTTCGAGGTCGATCGAAAAGTGTTGCTAAAATGGCGTTTCTTTGCAGACACCCAAATTTGTCACTATTCCGAGCAAGTCCCAATAGTGCCGCCAAAATGCCATTTCTGATCAGCTTGCAAAATTTGAAACAATTCAGAGCTCGTCCAAAATGTGTCGCAAAAATGCAGTTTTTGATCAGACTGCAAAAATTATGAAAACTTCCGAGCTTGTCCCAAACTTGACACGAAAAATTTGAGACAATGCCGATCTAGTCCTAAAAGTGTCGCTAAAATTCAACCTGCCAAATTTGAGACAATGCTGTTTCTGATCAGCCGGCCAATGCTGTTTCCAAAAGGGTCGGCAAAATGCTATTTCTGATCAGACTGCCAATTTTGAGACAATCCGAGCTCGTCCCAACAGAGTCAGCAAAATGCCGTTTCCAATCAGCCTGGCAAACTAGGGAAAATTTTGAGCTCGTGCTAAAAGTGTTGCCAAAACGATGTTTCCAATCAGACGGCCAAATTTTAGACAATTCACCACTCGTCCCATAAATGTCTCCAAAATGACGTTTCCGCTCACACTGTCAGATTTAAGACAATTCCAAACTCGTCCAAAAATTGCCGCTAAAATGTCATTTCAGATCAGACAACCAAATTTCAGACAATTTTGAGCTGGTCACAAAAGTGTCACGAAAATGACGTTGCCAATTAGACTGCCAAATTTGAGACAATTTCGATCTCGTCCGAAAAGTGTCGCTAAAATGCCATTTCTGATCAGACCGCCAATTTGAGACAATTTCGTGCTCGTCCCAAAAGTGTCGCCAAAAATGCCTTTTCCAATGAGATCGCCAAATTTGTGACAATTTTGAGCCCATCCCAGAAGTGTCGCTAGAACGCTGTTTCGAATCAAACTGCCAATTTTGACATAATTTCGAGGTCGATCGAAAAGTGTTGCAAAAATGCCATGTCTGATCAGAATCCCAAATTTGAGACTGTTCCGAGCAAGTACCAAAAGTGTCGCCGAAATGCCATTTCTGATCAGACTGCGAAATTTGGGACAATTCAGAGCTCATCCAAAACGTGTTGAAAAAATGCAATTTTTTATCAGACTGCAAAAATTATGAAAAATGCCGAGCTCGTCCCAAACATGACACGAAAAATTTGAGGCAATTCTGATCTCGTCCTAAAAGTGTTGCTAAAATTCAACCTGCCAAAGTTGAGAAAATTCCGAGCTCGTCCCAAACTTGTCACGAAAATGTAGTTTTTAATCAGACTGCCAAATCTGAGACAATTCCGATATCGTCCGAAAAGTGTCGCTAAAATGTAGTTTTAGATTAGACTGCCAAGTTGAAGACATTTCCAAGCTCGTCGTAAAAGTATCGCAAAAAGACCGTTGGCGATCAGACTGCCAAATTTGTTGAAACTCCGAGCTCGTCCCAAAATGTCGCCAAAATGCCGTTTCTGGTCAGATTGTAAAATTTTAGATAATTCCAATTTGGTCCCAAAAGTATCGCGAAAATGTCATTTCAGAGCCGACTGCCAAATTTCAAGAAATTCCATGCTCATCCCAAACATGTTGTGAGAATGTCATTTCCAGTTAGGCTGAAAATTTTGAGCTGGTCCCCAAAAATGTCGCGAAAACTCCATTTCATGTTAGACTGCCAAATTTGAGGCAATTCCGAGCTCGTCCCAAAAGTGTCGCTAAAACAACGCTTCCGATCGATCGCTTAATTTGAGACAATTTCGAGTTCCTCCCAAACGTGTCGCTAAAATGTCGTTTCAAATCAAACTGCAAAATTTAAGACAATTCTAAGCTTGTTCCAAAAGGGTCGGCAACATGCTGTTTCTGATCAGCCAGCCAAACTAGAGAAAATTCTGAGCTCGTCCTAAAAGTGTTGCCAAAACGCTATTTCCGATCAGACGGCCAAATTTGAGACAATTCACAACTCGTCCATAAATGTCTCCAAAACGACGCTCATTAATCACGATTTAAGACAATTCAACTCATCCAAAATTGCCACTAAAATGTCATTTCGATCGACAACCAAATTTGAGACAATTTTGAGCTGCTCATAAAAATGTCATGAAAATGACGTTTCCAATTAGACTGCCAAATTTGAGACAATTTCGATCTCGTCTTAAAAGTGTCGCTAAAATGCCATTTCTGATCAGGCCATCAATTTGAGACAATTTCGTGCTCCCCCAAAAAGTGTCGCCAAAAATGCCTTTCCCAATGAGACCGCCAAATTTGAGACAATTTTGAGCCCATCCCAGAAGTGTCACTAAAACGCTGTTTCAAATCAAACTGTCAATTTTGACCCAATTTCGACGTCAATCGAAAAGTGTTGCTAAAACACCGTTTCTGATCAGACTCCCAAATTTGAGACTATTCCGAACAAGTCCCAAAAGTGTCGTCAAATTTGAGACAAATCCGATCTCATCCTAAATGTGTCGCTAAAATTCAACCTGTCAAATTTGAAAAAATTCCGAGCTCGTCCCAAACTTGTCGCGAAAATGTAGTTTTTAATTAGACTTCCAAATCTGCGACAGTTCCGATATCGTCCCAAAAGTGTCGCTAAAATGCAATTTTAGATTAAACTGCCAAGTTTAAGACATTTCCAAGCTCGTCGTAAAAGTATCGCAAAAACATCGTTGGCGATCAAACTGCCAAATTTCTTGAAACTCCGAGCTCGTCCCAAAATGTCGCCAAACTGCCGTTTCTGGTCAGATTGTAAAATTTAAGACAATTCCGATCTGGTCCCAAAAGTATCGTGAAAATGTCATTTCTGAGCAGACTGCCAAATTTCAAACAATTCCATGCTCATCCCAAACGTGTTGTGAAAATTTCATTTCCAGTTAGGCTGACAATTTTTAGCTGGTCCCCAAAAATGTCGCGAAAACTCCACTTCATGTCAGATCGTGAAATTTGACGCAATTCCGAGCTCGTCCCAAAACTATTGCTAAAACAACGTTTTTCGATCAGACTGCCTAATTTGAGAAAATTTCGTGTTCCTCCCAAATGTGTCACCAAAATGTCGTTTCAAATCAAATTGCCAAATTTCAAGCAATTCTAAGCTTGTTCCAAAAGGGTCGGCAACATGCTTTTTCTTATCAATCAGCCAATGTTGTTTCCCAAAGGGTCGGCAAAATGCTATTTCTTGTCAAACTGCCAATTTTGCGACAATTCAAGCTCGTCCCAAAAGGGTTCGCAAAATGCGGATTCCAATCAGCCAGCCAAACTAGAGAAAATTTTGACCTAGTCCTAAAAGTGTTGCCAAAACGCTGTTTCCGATCAGAGGGCCAAATTTGAGACAATTCACAACTCGTCCCATAAATGTCTCCAAAACGACGTTTTCGCTCACACTGTCAGATTTAAGACAATTCTGAACTCGTCCAAAAAATGACCCTAAAATGTCATTTCTGATCAGACAACCAAATTTGAGACAATTTTGAGCTAGTCACAAAAGTGTCACGAAAATGACGTTTCCAATTAGACTGCCAAATTTCGATCTCGTCTGAAAAGTGTCGCTAAAATGCCATTTTTGATCAGGCCGCCAATTTGAGACAATTTCGTGCTCGTCCCAAAAGTGTTGTCAAAAATGCCTTTTCCAATGAGACCGCCAAATTTAAGACAATTTCGAGCCCATCCCAAAAGTGTCGCCGAAATGCTGTTTCAAATCAAACAGCCAATTTCGAGGTTGATCGAAAAGTGTTGCTAAAATGATGTTTCTGATCGGACTCCCAAATTTCAGACTATTCCGAGGAAGTCCGAAAAGTGTCGCCAAAATGCCATTTCTGATCAGACAGCAAAATTTGAGACAATTCAGAGGTCATCCAAAACGTGTCGCAAAAATGCAGTTTTTGATCAGACTGCAAAAATTATGAAAAATTCCGAGCTCGTGCTAAAAGTGTAGCTAAAATTCAACCTGCCAAATTTGGGAAAATTTCGAGCTCGTCCCAAACTTGTCGCGAAAATGTAGTTTTTAATCAGACTGCCAAATCTGGGACAATTCCGATATCGTCCCAAAAGTGTTGCTAAAATGCAGTTTTAGATTAGACTGCCAACTTTAAGACATTTACAAGCTCGTCATAAAAGTATCGCAAAAAGACCGTTGGCGATCAGACTGCCAAATTTGTTGAAACATCGAGCTTGTCCCAAAATGTCTCCAAAATGCCGTTTCTGGTCAGATTTCAAAATTTTAGATAATTCCAATCTGGTCCCAAAAGTATCGCGAAAATGTCATTTCTGAGCAGACTGCCAAATTTAAAACAATTCCGCGCTCATCCCAAACATGTTGTGAGAATGTCATTTCCAGTTAGGCTGACAATTATGAGTTGGTTCCCAAAAATGTCGTGAAAACTGCATTTCATGTCAGACTGCCAAATTTGAGGCAATTCCGAGATCATCCCAAAAGTGTCGCTAAAACAACGTTTTCTGATCAGACTGCCTAATTTGAGACAGTTTCAAGTTCCTCCCAAACGTGTCGTCGAATTGTCGTTTCAAATCAAACTGCCAAATTTGAGACAATTCAAACTTGTTCCAAAAGGGTCGGCAACATGTTGTTTCTGATCTGCCAGCCAATGCTGATTCCAAGAGGGTCAGCAAAATGCTATTTCTGATCAGACTTTCATTTTTGAGACAATTCGAGCTCGTCCCAAAAGAGTCAGCAAAATGTCGTTTCCAATCAGCCAACCAAACCAGAGAAAATTTTGAGCTTGTCCTAAAAGTGTTTCCAAAACGATGTTTCCAATCAGAAGGCCAAATTAGAGACAATTCACAACCCGTCCTATAAACGTCTCAAAAATGACGCTTCCGCTCACACTAGCAGATTTAAGACAATTCCGAACTCGTCCAACAATTGCCGCTAAAATGTCATTTCTTATCAAACAACCGAATTTGAGACAATTTTGAGCTGGTCACAAAAGTTTTACGAAAATGACGTTTCCAATTAGACTGGCAAATTTGAGACAATTTCGATCCCGTCTGAAAAGTGTCGCTAAAATGCCATTTCTGATCAGACCGCCAATTTGAGACAATTTCGTGCTCGTCCCAAAAGTGTTGTCAAAAATGCCTTTTCCAATGAGACCGCCAAATTTAAGACAATTTCGAGCCCATCCCAGAAGTGTCGCCGAAATGCTGTTTCAAATCAAACAGCCAATTTCGACACAATTTCGAGGTTGATCGAAAAGTGTTGCTAAAATGATGTTTCTAATCGGACTCCCAAATTTCAGACTATTCCGAGGAAGTCCGAAAAGTGTCGCCAAAATGCCATTTCTGATCAGACAGCAAAATTTGAGACAATTCAGAGGTCATCCAAAACGTGTCGCAAAAATGCATTTTTTGATCAGACTGCAAAAATTATGAAAAATTCCGAGCTCGTGCTAAAAGTGTAGCTAAAATTCAACCTGCCAAATTTGGGAAAATTTCAAGCTCGTCCCAAACTTGTCGCGAAAATGTAGTTTTTAATCGGACTGCCAAATCTGGGACAATTCCGATATCGTCCCAAAAGTGTTGCTAAAATGCAGTTTTAGATTAGACTGCCAACTTTAAGACATTTACAAGCTCGTCATAAAAGTATCGCAAAAAGACCGTTGGCGATCAGACTGCCAAATTTGTTGAAACATCGAGCTTGTCCCAAAATGTCTCCAAAATGCCGTTTCTGGTCAGATTTCAAAATTTTAGATAATTCCAATCTGGTCCCAAAAGTATCGCGAAAATGTCATTTCTGAGCAGACTGCCAAATTTAAAACAATTCCGCGCTCATCCCAAACATGTTGTGAGAATGTCATTTCCAGTTAGGCTGACAATTATGAGTTGGTTCCCAAAAATGTCGTGAAAACTGCATTTCATGTCAGACTGCCAAATTTGAGGCAATTCCGAGATCATCCCAAAAGTGTCGCTAAAACAACGTTTTCTGATCAGACTGCCTAATTTGAGACAGTTTCAAGTTCCTCCCAAATGTGTCGCCGAATTGTCGTTTCAAATCAAACTGCCAAATTTGAGACAATTCAAACTTGTTCCAAAAGGGTCGGCAACATGTTGTTTCTGATCTGCCAGCCAATGCTGTTTCCAAGAGGGTCGGCAAAATGCTATTTCTGATCAGACTTTCATTTTTGAGACAATTCGAGCTTGTCCCAAAAGAGTCAGCAAAATGTCGTT
This sequence comes from Camellia lanceoleosa, assembly GCA_025200525.1. Classification (NCBI taxonomy): domain Eukaryota; kingdom Viridiplantae; phylum Streptophyta; class Magnoliopsida; order Ericales; family Theaceae; genus Camellia; species Camellia lanceoleosa. The sequence goes on along the minus strand of CM045768.1, from coordinate 86,226,926 downwards.
TCCAATCAGCCAACCAAAAGTGTCGCTGAAATGCCATTTCTGATCAGACCGCCAATTTGAGACAATTTCGTGCTCATCCCAAAAGTGTCGCCAAAAAAGCCTTTTCCAATGAGACCGCCAAATTTGAGACAATTTCGAGTCCATCCCGAAAGTGTCACTAAGATGCTATTTTAAATCAAACTGCCAATTTTGACACAATTTCGAGGTCGATCGAAAAGTGTTACTACAATGTGTTTCTGATCGGACACCCAAATTTGAGACCATTCCGAGCAAGTCCCAAAAGTGTCGCCAAATTGCCATTTCTGATCAGACCGCGAAATTTGAGACAATTCAGAGCTCGTCCAAAACGTGTCGGAAAAATACAGTTTTTGATCAGACTGCAAAAATTATTAAAAATTCCGAGCTTGTCCCAAACATGACACGAAAAATTTGAGACGATTCCGATCTGGTCCTAAAAGTGTCGCTAAAATTCAACCTGCCAAATTTCAGAAAATTAAGGGCTCGTCCCAAACTTGTCGCGAAAATGTAATTTTTAATCAGACTGCCAAATCTGGGACAATTCCGATATCGTCCCAAAAGTGTCGCTAAAATGCAGTTTTATATTAGACTGCCAAGTTCAATACATTTCCAAGCTCGTCGTAAAAGTATCGCAAAAACACCGTTGGCGATCAGACTGCCAAATTTGTTGAAACTCCTAGGTCGTCCCAAAATGTTGCCAAAATGCTGTTTCTGGTCAGATTGTAAAATTTTAGACAATTCCGATATGCTCCCAAAAGTATCGCGAAAATGTCATTTCTAGTTAGGCTGACAATTTTGAGCCGGTCCCCAAAAATGTCGCGGAAACTCCATTTCATGTCAGATTGCCAAATTTGAGGCAAGTTCGAGCTCGTCCCAAAAGTGTCACTAAAACAATGTTTTCCGATCAGACTGCCTAATTTGAGACAATTTCGAGTTCCTCCCAAACGTGTCGCCAAAATGTCGTTTCAAATCAAACTGCCAAATTTGAGACAATTCTAAGCTTGTTCCAAAAGGGTCGGCAACATGCTATTTCGATCACCACCAATGTCGTTTAAAAGGGTCGGCAAAACGCTATTTCTGATCAGACTGCCAATTTTGAGACAATTCGAGCGCGTCCCACAAGAGTCGGCAAAATGCCATTTGCATTCAGCCAGCCAAACTAGAGAAAATTCTGAGCTCGTCCTAAAAGTGTTGCCAAAAACGCTGTTTCCGATCAGACGGCCAAATTTGAGACAATGCACAATTCGTTCCATAAATGTCTCCAAAACGACATTTCCACTCACACTGTTAGATTTAATACAACTCCTCGTCCAAAAATTGCCACTAAATTGTCATTTCTGATCAGACAACCAAATTTGTGACAATTTTGAGTTGGTCACAAAAGTTTCACAAAAATGACATTTCCAATTATACTGCAAAATTTGAGACAATTTCGATCTCGTCTGAAAAGTGTCGGTAAAATGCCATTTCTGATCAGATCGCCAATTTGAGACAATTTCGAGCCCATCCCAAAAGTGTCACTAAAACTCTGTTTCAAATCAAACTGCCAATTTTGACACAATTTCAGGTCGATCGAAAAGTGTTGCTATAATGCTATTTCTGATCGGACTCCCAAATTTGAGACTATTCCGAGCAAGTCCCAAAAGTGCCGCCAAATTGCCGTTTCTGATCAGACTGCGAAATTTGAGACAATTCAAAGCTTGTCCAAAACGTGTCACAAAAATGCAGTTTTTGATCAGACTACAAAAATTTTGCAAAATTCCGAGCTTGTCCCAAACATGACATCAAAAATTTGAGACAATTCCAATCTCGTCCTAAAAGTATCACTAAAATTCAACCTGCCAAATTTGGGAAAATTCCAAGCTCGTCCCAAACTTGTTGCGAAAATGTAGTTTTTAATCAGACTGCCAAATATGGGACAATTCCGATATCGTCCCAAAAGTGTCGACAAAATGCAGTTTTAGATTAGACTACCAACTTTAAGACATTTCCAAGCTCGTCGTAAAAGTATCGCAAAAAGAGCGTTGGCGATCAGACTGCCAAATTTGTTGAAACTCCGAGGTCGTCCCAAAATGTCGCCAAAATGCCGTTTCTGGTCGGATTGTAAAATTTTAGATAATTCCGATTTGGTGCAAAAAGTATCGCGAAAATATCATTTCTGAGTAGACTGCCAAATTTAAAACAATTCCATGCTCATCCCAAACATGTTGTGAGAATGTCATTTCCAATTTGGCTGACAATTTTGAGCTGGTCCCAAAAAATATCGCGAAAACTCCATTTCATGTCCGACTGCGAAATTTGAGGCAATTTCGAGCTCATCCCAAAAGTGTCGGAAAAACAACGTTTTTCGATCAGGCTGCCTAATTTGAGACAATTTCGAGTTCCTCCCAAACGTGTTGCCAAAATGTCGTTTCAAATCAAACTGCCAAATTTGAGACAATTCTAAGCTTGTTCCAAAAGGGTCGCCAACATGCTGTTTCCGATCAGCCAGCCAATGCTCTTTCCAAAAGGGTCGGCAAAATGCTATTTCTGATCAGAGTGCCAATTGTGAGACAATTTGAGCTCGTCCTAAAAGAGTCGGCAAAATGCCGTTTCCGATCAGCTAGCGAAACTAGAGAAAATTTTGACCTCGTCCGAAAAGTGTTGCCAAAACGCTATTTCCGATCAGACGGCCAAATTTGAGACAATTCAAAACTCGTCCCATAAATGTCTCCAAAACGACGTTTCCGCTCAAATTGTCTGATTTAAGACAATTCTGAGCTCGTCCAATTTGCCACTAAAATGTCATTTCCGATCAGGCAACCAAATTTGAGACAATTTTTGAGCTGGTCACAAAAGTTTCACGAAAATGACATTTCCAATTAGACTGCCAAATTTGAGACAATTTCGATCTCGTCTGAAAAGTGTCGCTAAAATGCCATTTCTGATCAGATCGCCAATTTGAGACAATTTCGTGCTCCTCCCAAATGTGTCGCCAAAAATGCCATTTCCAATGAGACCGCCAAATTTGTGACAATTTTGAGCCCATCCCAGAAGTGTCGCTAAAACGCTATTTCAAATCAAACTGCCAATTTTGACACAATTTCGAGGTCGATCGAAAAGTATTGCCAACATGCCATTTCTGATTAGACTCCCAAGTTTGAGACTATTCCGAGCAAGTCCCAAAAGTGTCGCAAAATGCCATTTCTGATCAGACTGCGAAATTGTAGACAATTCAGAGCTTGTACAAAATGTGTCGTAAAAATGCAGTTTTTGATCAGACTACAAAAATTATGAAAAAATCCGAGCTTGTCCCAAACATGACACGAAAAATTTGAGACAATTCCGATCTCATCCTAAAAGTGTCACCAAAATTCAACCGGCCAAATTTCAGGAAATTCCGAGCTCGTCCCAAACTTGTCGTGAAAATGTAATTTTTAATCATACTGCCAAATCTGGGACAATACCGATATCGTCCCAAAAGTCTCGCTAAAATGCAGTTTTAGATTAGACTGCCAAGTTTAAGACATTTCCAAGCCCGTCGTACAAGTCTCGCAAAAACACTGTTGGCGATCAGACTGCCAAATTTGTTGAAACTCAGAGCTCGTCCCAAAATGTCGCCAAAATGCCCTTTCTGGTCAAATTGAAAAATTTTAGACAATTCCGATCTGGTCCCAAAAGTATCGCGAAAATGTCATTTCTGAGCAGACTGCCAAATTTAAAACAATTCCATGCTCATCCCAAAAGTGTTGTTAAAATATCATTTCCAGTTAGGCTGATAATTTTGAGCTGGTCCCCAAAAATATCACGAAAACTTGATTTCATGTCAGACTGCCAAATTTGAGGCAATTCCGAGCTCATCCCAAAAGTGTTGCTAAAACGACGTTTTCCGATCAGACTGCCTAATTTGAGCCAATTTCGAGTTCCTCCCAAACGTATCGCCAAAATGTCGTTTCAAATCAAACTGCTAAATTTAAGACAATTCTAAGCTTGTTCCAAAGGGTCAAGAACATGCTATTGTTTGATAACCACCAATGCTGTTTCCAAAAGGGTCGGCAAAATGCTATTTACGATCAGACTGCCAGTTTTGAGACAATTCGAGCTCGTCCCAAAAGAGTCGACAAAATGCCGTTTTCAATCAGCCAGCCAAACTAGAGAAAATTCTGAGCTCGTCCTGAAATTGTTGCCAAAACACTGTTTCCGATCAGATGGCCAAATTTGAGACAATTCACAACGCGTCCCATAAATGTCTCCCGAACGACGTTTCCGCTCACACTGTCAGATTTAACACAATTCCGAACTCGTCCAAAAATGGCCGCTAAAATGTAATTTCTAATTAGGCCACCAAATTTGAGACAATTATGAGCTGGTCACAAAAGTGCCACGAAAATGACGCTTCCAATTAGACTGCCAAATTTAAGACAATTTCGATCTCGTCTGAAAAGTGTCGCTAAAATGCCATTTCTGATCAGACCGCCAATGTGAGACAATTTCGTGCTCGTCCCAAAAGTGTCGCCAAAAATGGAGTTTCCAATAAGACCGCCAAATTTGAGACAATTTTCAGCCCATCCCAGAAGTGTCGCTAAAACGCTATTTCAAATCAAACTGCCAATTTTGACAAAATTTCAAGGTCGATTGAAAAGTGTTCCTAAAATGCTGTTTCTGATCGGACTCCCAAATTTGAGACTATTCCGAGCAAGTCCCAAAAGTGTCGCCAAAATGCCATTTCTGATCATACTGCGAAATTTGAGACAATTCAGAGCTCATCCAAAACGTGTCGGAAAAATGCAGTTTTTGATCAGACTGCAAAAATTATGAAAAATTCCGAGCTTGTCCCAAACATGACACGAAAAATTTGAGACAATTCCGATCTCGTCCTAAAAGTGTCGCCAAAATTCAACCTGCCAAATTTGAGAAAATTCCAAGCTCGTCCCAAACTTGTCGCGAAACTGTAGTTTTTAATCAGACTGCCAAATCTGGGACAATTCCGAAATCGTCCTAAAAGTGTCACTAAAATGCTGTTTTAGATTAGACTGGCAAGTTTAAGACATTTCCAAGCTCGTCGTAAAAGTATCACAAAACCACCGTTCGCGATAAGACCGCCAAATTTGTTGAAACTCCGAGCTCGTCCAAAAATGTCGCCAAAAGGCCGTTTCTGGTCAGGATGTAAAATTTTAGATAATTCCGATCTGGTCCCAAAAGTATCGTGAAAATGTCATTTCTGAGCAGACTACCAAATTTCAAACATTTCCATGCTCATCCCGAACGTGTTGTGAAAAGGTCGTTTCCAGTTAGGCTGACAATTTTGTGCTAGTCCCCAAAAATGTCGCGAAAACTCCATTTCATGTCAGACTGCCAAATTTGAGGCAATTTCGAGCTCGTCCCAAAAGTGTCGCCAAAACAACGTTTTCCGATCAGACTGCCTAATTTGAGACAATTTCGAGTTCCTTCCAAACGTGTTGCCAAAATGTCATTTCAAATCAAACTGCCAAATTTGAGACAATTCTAAGCTTGTTCCAAAAGGGTCGGCAACATGCTGTTTCTGATCAGCCAGCCAATGCTGTTTCCAAAAGGGTCGGCAAAATGCTATTTCTGATCAGACTGCCAATTTTGAGACAATTCGCGCTCGTCCCAAAAGAGTCGGCAAAATGCCGTTTCCAATCAGCCAGCCAAACTAGAGAAAATTCTGAGCTCGTCCTAAAAGTGTTGCCAAAACGCTGTTTCCGATCAGACGGCCAAATTTGAGACAATTCACAACTCGTCCCATAAATGTCTCCAAAACGACGTTTCCGCTCACACTGTCAGATTTAAGACATTTCCGAACTCGTCCAAAAATTGTCGCTAAAATGTCATGTCTGATTAGACAACCAAATTTGAGACAATTTTGAGCTGGTCAAAAAAGTGTCACGAAAATAACGTTTCCAATTAGACTACCAAATTTGAGACAATTTTGATCTCGTCTGAAAAGTGTCGCAAAAATGCCATTTCTGATCAGGCTGCCAATTTGAGACAATTTCGTGGTCGTCCCAAAAGTGTCGCCAAAAATGTCTTTTCCAATGAGACCGCCAAATTTGAGACAATTTCGAGCCATCCTAGAAGTGTCGCTAAAACGCTCTTTCAAATCAAGCTGCCAATTTTGACACAATTTCGAGGTCGATCGAAAAGTGTTGCTAAAATGCCGTTTCTGATCGGACTCCCAAATTTGAGACTAGTCCGAGCAAGTCCCAAAAGTGTCGCCAAAATGCCATTTCTGATCAGACTGCGAAATTTGAGACAATTCAGAGCTCGTCCAAAACGTGTCGCAAAAATGCAGTTTTTGATCAGATTGCAAAATTTTTGAAAAATTCCAAGCTTGTACCAAACATAACACGAAAAATTTGAGACCATTACGATCTAGTCCTAAAAGTGCCGCTAAAATTCAACCTGCCAAATTTGAGAAAATTCCAAGCTCGTCCCAAACTTGTCGCGAAAATGTAGTTTTTAATCAGATTGCCAAATCTGAGACAGTTCCGATATCGTCCCAAAAGTATCGCTAAAATGCAGTTTTAGATTAGACTGCAAGTTAAAGACATTCCCAAGCTTGTCGTAAAAGTACCGCAAAAACACCGTTGGCGATCAAACTGCCAAATTTGTTGAAACTCAGAGCTCGTCCCAAAATGTCGCCAAAATGACGTTTCTGGTCAGATTGTTAAATTTTAGATAATTTTGATCTGGTCCCAAAAGTATCGCGAAAATGACATTTCTGCGCAGACTGCCAAATTTTAAACAATTCCACGCTCATCCCAAACGTGTTGTGAAAATGTCATTTCCAGTAAGGCTGACAATTTTGAGCTGGTCCCCAAAAATGTTGCGAACACTCCATTGCATGTCAGACTGCCAAATTTGAGGCAATTCCGAGCTCGTCCGAAAAGTGTCGCTAAAACAATGTTTTTCGATCAGATTTCCTAATTTGAGGCAATTTCGAGTTCCTTTCAAACGTGTCGCCAAAATGTCGTTTCAAATCAAACTGCCAAATTTGAGACAATTCTAAGCATGTTCCAAAAGGGTCAAGAACATGTCGCTTCGATCACCACCAATGTTGTTTCCAAAGGGTCAAAAATGCTATTTCGATCGACCGCCAATTTGTGAAAATTCGAGCTCGGTCTGAAAGAGTTGGCAAAAAATGTTTTTCCAATCACCTACCAACAGCAATTTTGACACAATTTCGACGTCGATCGAAAAGTGTTGCTAAAATGTCGTTTCTGATCGGACTCCCAAATTTGAGACTATTCCGAGCAAGCCCCAAAAGTGTCGCCAAAATGCCATTTCTGATCAGACTGTGAAATTTGAGACAATTCAGAGCTCGTACAAAACGTTTAGCAAAAATGCCGTTTTTGATCAGACAGCAAAAATTATGAAAAATTCCGAGCTTGCCCCAAACATGACAAGAAAAGTTTGAGACAATTCCGATCTCGTCCTAAAAGTGTCGCTAAAATTCAACCTACCAAATTTTAGAAGATTCCGAGCTCGTCCCAAACTTGTCGCGAAAATGTAGTTTTTAATCAGATTGCCAAATCTGGGACAATTCTAATATCGTCCCAAAAGTGTCGCTAAAATATAGTTTTAGATTAGACTGCCAAGTTTAAGACATTTCCAAGCTCGTCAGAAAAAATCCCAAAAACAACATTTGCGTCGACCGCCAAATTTGTTAAAACTCCGAGCTCATCCCAAAATGTCGTCAAAAATGCCGCTTCGTTCGAATGTCAAATTTTAGACAATTAGATCCGTCCCAAAAGTATCACGAAAATGTCATTTCGAGTAGACTGTGAAAATGTCATTTCCAGTTAAGGTACAATTTTTTGTGCTAGTCCCCACAAATGTAAAAAAACTCCATTTTGTCGGATATAAAATTTGAGGCAATTTTGAGCTACCCAAAAGTGTCGCTAAAACAACGTTTTCCAATCAGACTGCCTAATTTGAGACAATTTCGAGTTCCTTCCAAACGTGTTGCCAAAATGTCATTTCAAATCAAACTGCCAAATTTGAGACAATTCTAAGCTTGTTCCAAAAGGGTTGGCAACATCTTTGTTTACGATCAAGCCCAATGCTGTTTCCAAATGGGTCGGCAAAATGCTATATCTGATCAGACTGCCAATTTTGAGACAATTCGCGCTCGTCCCAAAAGAGTCGGCAAAATGCCGTTTCCAATCAGCCAACCAAACTACAGAAAATTCTGAGTTCGTCCTAAAAGTGTTGCCAAAACGCTGTTTCCGATTAGACGGCCAAATTTGAGACAATTCGCAACTCGTTCCATAAATGTCTTCAAAACGACGTTACCGTTCACACTGTCAGATTTAAGACAATTCCGAACTTGTCCAAAAATTGCCGCTAAAATGTCATTTCTGATTAGACAACCAAATTTGAGACAATTTTGAGCTGTTCACAAAAGTTTCACGAAAATGACGTTTCCAATTAGACTGCCAAATTTGAGACAATTTCGATCTCGGCTGAAAAGTGTGACTAAAATGCCATTTCTGATCAGATCGCCAATTGGAGACAATTTCGTGCTCGTCCCAAAAGTGTCACCAAAAATGTCTTTTCCAATGAGACCGCCAAATTTGAGACAATTTTGAGCCCATACCAGAAGTGTCGCCAAAACGCGGTTTCAAATCAAACTGCCAATTTTGACACAATTTCGAGGTCAACCGAAAAGTGTTACTACAATGCCGTTTCTGATCGGGCTCCCAAATTTGAGACAATTCCAAGCAAGTCCCAACAGTGTCGCCAAAATACCATTTCTGATCAAACTGCGAAATTTGGGACAATTTAGAGCTCGTCCAAAACGTGTCGCAAAAATGTAGTTGTTGATCAGACTGCAAAAATTATTAAAAATTCCGAGCATGTCCCAAACATGACACGAAAAATTTGAGACAATTCCGATCTCGTCCTAAAAGTGTCGCTAAAATTCAACCTGCGAATTTCAGAAAATTAAGAGCTCGTCCCAAACTTGTCGCGAAAATGTAATTTTTAATCAGACTGCCAAATCTGGGACAATTCCAATATCGTCCCAAAAGTGTTGCTAAAATGCAGCTTTAGATTAGACTGCCAAGTTTAAGGCATTTCCAAGCTCGTTGTAAAAGTACCGCAAAAACACCGTTGGCGATCAGACTGCCAAATTTGTTGAAACTCCGAGCTTGTCCTAAAATGTCGCCAAAATGCTGTTTCTGGTCAGATTGTAAAATTTTACACAATTCAGATCTGGTCCCAAAAGTGTCGCGAAAATGTCATTTCTAAGCAGACTGCCAAATTTAAAACAATTCCATGCTCATCCCAAACGCGTTGTGAAAATGTCATTTCCAGTTAGGCTGACAATTTTAAGCCGGTCCCCAAAAATGTCACGAAGACTCCATTTCATGTCAGACTTCCAAATTTGAGGCAATTCCGAGCCCGTCCCAAAAGTGTCACTAAAACAACGTTTTCCGATTAGACTGCCTAATTTGAGGCAATTTCAGGTTCCTCCGAAAAGTGTTGCCAAAATGTCGTTTCAAGTCAAACTGCCAAATTTGACACAATTCTAAGGTTGTTCCAAAAGGGTCGGCAACATGCTATTTCTGATAAGCCAACCAATGCTGCTTCCAAAAGGGTCGGCAAAACGCTATTTCTGATCAGACTGCCAATTTTGAGACAATTCGAGCGCGTCCCAAAAGTGTCGGAAAAATGCCGTTTCCAATCAGCATGCCAAACTAGAGAAAATTCTGAGCTCGCCCTAAAAGTGTGGCCAAAACGCAATTTCGGATCAGACGGCCAAATTGGAGACAATTCAAAACTCGTCCCATAAATGTCTCCAAAACGACGTTTCCGCTCACACTGTCAAATTTGAGACAATTCCGAACTCATCCAAAAATTGCCACTAAATTGTCATTTCTGATCAGACAACCAAATTTGGGACAATTTTGCTCTGGTCACAAAAGTGTCACAAAAATGACATTTCCAATTAGATTGCCAAATTTGAGACAACTTCGATCTCGTCTAAAAAGTGTCGCTAAAATGCCATTTCTGATCAGATCGCCAATTGGAGACAATTTTGTGCTCCTCCCAAAAGTGTCGCCAAAAATGCCTTTTCCAATGAGACCGCCAAATTTGAGACAATTTCGAGCCCATCCCAGAAGTGTCGATAAAATGCTGTTTCAAATCAAACTGGCAATTTTGACACAATTTCGAGGTCGATCGAAAAGTGGCGCTAAAACGCCGTTTCTGATCGGACTCCCAAATTTTAGACTACTCCGAGCAAGTCTCAATAGTGTCACCAAAATGCCATTTCTGATCAAACTGCCAAATTTGAGACACTTCTAAGCTTGTTCCAAAAGGGTCGGCAACTTGTTGTTTCTGATCCGCCAGCCAATGTTGTTTCCAAATGGGTCGGCAAAATGCTATTTCTGATGAGACTGCCAATTTTGAGACAATTCGAGCTCCTACCAAAAGAGTCGGCAAAATGCCGTTTCCAATCAGCCAGCCAAACCAGATAAAATTCTGAGCTCGTCCTAAAAGTGTTGCCAAAATGCTGGCTTCGATCGGACGGCCAAATTTGAGAAAATTCACAACACGTCCCATAAATGTCTCCAAAACGACGTTTTCGCTCACACTGTCAAATTTAAGACAATTTCGAACTCATCCAAAAATTGCCGCTAAAATGTCATTTCTGATCAAACAACCAAATTTGAGACAATTTTGAGCTAGTCACAAAAGTGTCACGCAAATGTCCTTTCCAATTAGACAGCCAAATTTGAGACAATTTCGATCTCGTCTGAAAAGTGCTGCTAAATTACCATTTCTGATCAGACCGCCAATTTGAGACAATTTCATGCTCATCCCAAAAGTGTCGCCAAAAACGCCTTTTCCGATGAGAACGCCAAATTTGAGACAATTTTGAGCCCATCCTAGAAGTGTCGCTAAAACGCTGTTTCAAATCAAACTGCCAATTTTGACACAATTTTGTGGTCGATCGAAAAGTGTTGCTAAAATGTCGTTTCTGATCAGAGCATGTCCAAAATTGAGACAATTCCGTGGAAGTCCCAAAAGTGTCGCCAAAATGCCATTTCTGATCAGACTGCGAAATTTGAGACAATTCAGAGCTCGTCCAAAACTTGTAGCAAAAATGCAGGTTTTGATCAGACGACAAAAATTATGAAAATTTTCGAGCTTGTCCCAAACATGAGACGAAAAATTTGAGACAATTCCAATCTCATCCTAAAAGTGTCGCTAAAATTCAACTGACCAATTTTAGAAAATTCTGAGCTTGTCCCAAACTTCTCGCGAAAATGTAGTTTTTAATTAGACTGCCAAATCTGAGACAATCACGATATCGTTCCAAAAGTGTCGCGAAAATGAAGTTTTAGATTAGACGGCCAAGTTTAAGACATTTCCAAGCTCGTCGTCAAAGTATCACAAAAAACCATTAGCGATTAGCCTGCCAAATTTGTTGAAACTCCGAGCTCGTCCCAAAATGTCGTCAAAATGCCGTTTCCGGTCAGGTTGTAAAATTTTTGACAATTCCGATCTGGCCCCAAAAGTATCGCGAAAATGTCATTTCTCAGCAGACTGCCAAATTTCAAACAATTCCATGCTCATCCGAAACGTGTTGTGAAAATGTCATTTCCTGTTTGGCTGACAATTTTGAGCTGGTCCCCAAAAATGTTGCGAAAACTCCATTTCATGTCAGACTGGCAAATTTGAGGCAATTCCAAGCTCGTCCCAAAAGGGTCGCTAAAACAACGTTTTCCGATCAAACTGCCTAATTTGAGACAGTTTCGAGTTCCTTCCAAACGTGTCGCCAAAATGTCGTTTCAAATCAAACTGCCAAATTTGAAACAATTCTAAGCTTGTTCCAAACGGGCCCACATGCTATTTCTGATCAGCCAGCCAATGTTGTTTCCAAAAGGGTCGGCAAAATGCTATTTCTGATCAGACTGCCAACTTTGAGACAATTCGAGCTCATCCACAAAGAGTCGGCAAAATGCCGTTTCTGATCAGCCAGCCAAACTAGAGAAAATTCTGAGCTCATTCTAAAAGTGTTGCCAAAATGCCGTTTCCGATCAGATAGCCAAATTTGAGACAATTCAAAACTCGTCCCACAAATGTCTCCAAACGACGTTTCCGCCCACACTGTCTGATTTAAGAAAATTCCGAACTCGTCCAAAAATTGCCGCTAAAATGTCATTTCTGATCAAACAACCAAATTTGGGACAATTTTGAGCTGGTCACAAAAGTGTCACGAAAATGACGTTTCAAATTAGACTGCCAAATTTGAGATGGTTTCGATCTCGTCTGAAAAATGTCGCCAAAATATCATTTCTGATCAAACAACCAAATTTGAGACAATTTTGAGCTGGTCAGAAAAGCGTCACGAAAAATTGCGTTTCCAATTAGACTGCCAAATTTGAGACCGTTTTGATCTCGTCTGAAAAGTGTTGCTAAAATGAAATTTCTGATCAGACCGCCAATTTGAGACAATTTCATGGTCGACCCAAAAGTGTCGCCAAAAATTCCTTTTCCAATGAGGCCGCCAGATTTGAGACAATTTGAGCCCATCCCAGAAGTGTCGCTAAAATGCTGTTTCAAATCAAACTGCCAATTTTGATACAATTTCGAGGTCGATCGAAAAGTGTTGCTAAAATGTCGTTTCTGATTAGAGCTCATCCAAATTTGAGACTATTCCGAGCAAGTCCCAAAAGTGTCGCCAAAATGCCATTTCTGATCAGACTGTGAAATTTGAGACAATTCAGAGCTCGTCCAAAACGTCTCGCAAAAATGAACTTTTTGATCAGACTGCAAAAATTATGAAAAATGCCGAGCTTGTCATAAAACATGACACGAAAAATTTGAGACAATTCCGATCTCGTCCTAAAAGTGTCACTAAAATTCAACCTGCCAAATTTCAGAAAATTCCGAGCTCGTCCCAAACTTGTCGTGAAAATGTAGTTTTTAATCAGACTGCCAAATCTGTGACAATTCCGATATCGTCCCAAAAGTGTCGCTAAAATGCAATTTTAGATTAGACTTCCAAGTTTAAGACATTTCCAAGCTCGTTGTAAAAGTATCACAAAAACACCGTTGGCGATCAGACTCCCAAATTTGTTGAAACTCCGAGCTTGTCCAAAAATGCCGCCAAAATGCCGTTTCTGGTCAGATTGTAAAATTTTATACAATTCTGATCTGCTCCCAAAAGTATTGCGAAAATGTCATTTCTGAGCAGACTGGCAAATTTAAAACAATTCCATGCTCATCCCAAACGTGTTGTGGAAAAGTCATTTCTAGTTAGGCTGACAATTTTGAGCAGGTCCCCAAAAATGTCGCGAAAACTCCATTACTCGTCAGACCGCCAAATTTGAGGCAATCCCGAGCTCGTCCCAAAAGTGTCGCCAAAACAACGTTTTCCGATCAGACTGCCTAATTTATGGCAATTTCGAGTTCCTTCCAAACGTGTCGCCAAAATGTCATTTCAAATCAAACTGCCAAATTTGAGACAATTCTAAGCTTGTTCAAAAAGGGTCGGCAACATGCTGTTTCTGATCAGCCAGCCAATGCTGTTTCCAAATGGGTCGACAAAATGCTATTTTTGATCAAACTGCCAATTTTGAGACAATTCGAGCTCGTCCCAAAAGAGTTGGCAAAATCCCGTTTCCTGTCAGCCAGCTAAACTACAGAAAATCCTGAGCTCGTCCTAAAAGTGTTGCCAAAACGTTGTTTTCGATCAGACGGCCAAATTTGAGACAATTTTGAGCTGGCCACAAAAGTGTCAAGAAAACGTCGTTTCCAATTAGACTGCCAAATTTGAAACAATTTCGATCTCGTCTGGAAAGTGTCGCTAAAATGCAATTTCTGATCAGAAAGCCAGTTTGAGACAATATCATGCTCGTCCCAAAAGTGTCGCCAAAAATGCCATTTCCAGTGAGACTGCCAAATTTGCGACAATTTTGAGCCCATCCCAGAAGTGTCGCTAAAACGTTGTTTCAAATCAAACTGCCAATTTTGACACAATTTCGAGGTCGATCGAATTGAGACAATTTTGAGCCCATCCCAGAAGTGTCGCTAAAACGTTGTTTCAAATCAAACTGCCAATTTTGACACAATTTCGAGGTCGATCGAAAAGTGTTGCTAAAATGCCGTTTCTGATCAGACTCCCAAATTTAAGACTATTCCGAGCAAGTCCCAAAAGTGTCGCCAAAATGCCATTTTTGATCAGACTGCGAAATTTGAGACAATTTAGAGCTCGTCCAAAACGTGTCGAAAAAAGGCAATTTTTGATCAGACTGCAAAAATTATTAAAAATTCTGAGCTTGTCCCATACATGACACGAAAAATTTGAGACAATTCCGATCTCATCCTAAAAGTGTCGCTAAAATTCAACATGCCAAATTTGAGAAAATTCCGACCTCGCCCCAAACTTGTCACGAAAATGTAATTTTTAATCAGGCTGCCTAATCTGGGACAATTCCGATATCATCCCAAAAGTGTCGCTTAAATGCAGTTTTAGATTAGACTGCCATGTTTAAGACATTTCCAAGCTCGTCGTAAAAGTACCGCAAAAACACCGTTAGCGTTCAGACTGCCAAATTTGTTGAAACTCCGAGCTCGTCCCAAAATGTCGCCAAAATGCCGTTTCTGGTCAGATTGTAAAATTTTAGACAATTCCGATATGGTCCCAAAAGTTTCGCGAAAATGTCATTTCTGAGCAGACTGCCAAATTTCAAACAATTCCATGTTTATCCCAAACGTGTTGTCAAAATGTCATTGCCAGTTAGGCTTAGAATTTCGAGCTGGTCCCAAAAATGTCGCGAAAACTCCATTTCATGTCAGACTGCCAAATTTGAGGCAATTCCGAGGTCGTCCAAAAAGTGTCGCTAAAACAACGTTTTCCGATCAGACTACCTAATGTGATAGAAGTTCGAGTTCCTCCCAAACGTGTTGCCAAAATGTCGTTTCGAATCAAACTGCCAAATTTGAGACAATTCTAAGCTTGTTCCAAAAGGGTCGGCAACATGGTGTTTCTAATCAGCCAGCCAATGCTGTTTCCAAAAGGGTCGGCAAAATGCTCTTTCTGATCAGACTTCCAATTTTGAGACAATTCGAGCTCGTACCAATAAAGTCGGCAAAATGCCATTTTACAATCAGGCAACCAAACTAGAGAAATTTCCGAGCTCGTCCTAAAAGTGTTGCCAAAACACTGTGTCCGATCAGACAGCCAAATTTGAGACAATTCACAACTCGTCCCACAAATGTCTCTAAAACGACATTTCCGCTCACACTGTCAAATTTAAGACAATTCCGAACTCGTCCAAAAATTGCTGCTAAAATGTCATTTCTGATCAAACACCCAAATTTGAGACAATTTTCAGCTGGTCACAAAAGTATCACGAAAATGACGTTTCCAATTAGACCGCCAAATTTGAGACAATTTCGATCTCGTTTGAAAAGTGCTGCTAAAAAGCCATTTCTGATCAGACCGCCAATTTGAGACAATTTCGTGCTCGTCCAAAAAGTGTCGCCAAAAATGCCTTTTCCAATGAGACCGCCAAATTTGTGACAATTTTGAGCCCATCCCAGAAGTGTAGCTAAACCGCTGTTTCAAATCAAACTTCCAATTTTGACACAATTTCGAGGTCGATTGAAAAGTGTTGCTAAAATGCCGTTTTTGATCAGACTCCCAAATTTGAAACTATTTCGAGCAAGTGCCAAAAGTGTCGCCAAAATACAATTTTTGATCAAACTACGAAATTTGAGACAATTCAGAGCTCGTCCAAAAGTGTCGCAAAAATGAAATCTTTGATCAGACTGCAAAAATTATGAAAAATTCTGAGCTTGTCCCAAACATGGCTTGAAAAATTTGAGACAATTCCGATCTCGTCCTAATAGTGTCTCTAAAATTCAACCTGCCAAATTTGAGAAAATTCTGAGCACGTCCCAAACTTGTCGCGAAAACGTAGTTTTTAATCAGACTGCCAAATCCGGGACCATTCCGATATCCTCCCAAAAGTGTCGCTAAAATGCAGTTTTAGATTAGACTGCCAACTTTAAGACATTTCCAAGCTCGTCGTAAAAGTATCGCAAAAAAACGTTGGCGATCAGACGGCCAAATTTGTTGAAACTCCGAGCTCGTCGCCAAAATGCCGTTCCTGGTCAGATTGTAAAATTTTAGACAATTCCGATCTAGTCCCAAAAGTCTCGCCAAAATGCCATTTCTGATCAGACTGCGAAATTTGAGAGAATTTTGAGCTCGTACCAAAAGAGTCGGGAAAATGCTATTTGCAATCAGCCAGCCAAACAAGAGAACAGTCTGAGCTCGTCCTGAAAGTGTTGCCAAAACGCTGTTTCAAATCGGTCGGCCAAATTGGAGACAATTCACAACTCGTCCCTTAAATGTCTCTACAATGACGTTTCCGCTCACACTCTCAAATTTAAGACAATTCCGAACTCGTCCAAAAATTGCCGCTAAAATGTCATTTTTGATCACATAACCAAATTTGAGAGAATTTTGAGCTGGTCACAAAAGTGTCACGAAAATGGCATTTCCAATTAGACTGCCAAATTTGAGACAATTTCGATCTTGTCTGAAAAGTGTCGCTAAAATGCCAATTCTGATCAGACTGCCAATTTGAGACAATTTCGTGCTCGTCCGAAAAGTGTAGCCAAAAATGCCTTTTCCGATGAGACCGCCAAATTTGAGACAATTTTGAGCCCATCCCAGAAGTGTCACTAAAATGCTGTTTCAAATCAAACTGCCAATTTTAATTTTGACACAATTTCGAGGTCGATCGAAAAGTGTTGCAAAAATGCCGTTTCTGATCAGAGCTTGTCCGAAATTGAGACTATTCCGAGGAAGTCCGAAAAGTGTCGCCAAAATGCCATTTATGATCAGACTGCGAAATTTAAGAGAATTCAGAGCTCGTCCAAAACTTGTCACTAAAATGCAGTTTTTGATCAGACTGCAAAAATTATGAAAATTTTCGAGCTTGTCCCAAACATGACACGAAAAATTTGAGACAATTCCGATCTCGTCCTAATAGTGTCGCTAAAATTCAACCTGCCAAATTTGAGAAAATTCCGAGCTCGTCCCAAACTTCTTGGGAAAATGTAGTTTTTACTCACTAAAATGCAGTTTTAGATTAGACTGCCAAGTTTAAGACATTTCCAAGCTCGTCGTAAAAGTATCTCAAAAACACCGTTGGCGATCAGACTGCCAAATTTGTTGAAACTCCGAGCTCGTCCCAAAATGTCGCCAAAATTCCGTTTTTAGTCAGATTGTAAAATTTTAGACAAATCCGAGCCAGTCCCAAAAGTATCGCGAAAATGTCATTTCTGAGCAGACTGCCAAATTTCAAATGATTCCATGCTCATCCCGAACCTGTTGTGAAAATGTCATTTCCAGTTAGGCTTACAATTTTGAGCTGGTCCCCAAAAATGTCGCGAAAACACTATTTCATGTAAGACTGCCAAATTTGAGGCAATTCCAAGCTCGTACGAAAAGTGTCACTAAAACAACATTTTCCGATCAGACTGCCTAATTTGAGACAATTTCGAGTTCCTCCCAAACGTGTCGCCAAAATGTCGTTTCGAATCAAACTGCCAAATTTGAGACAATTCTAAGCTTGTTCCAAAAGGGTCGGCAACATGCTGTTTCTGATCAGCCAGCCAATGTTGTTTCCAAAAGGGTCGGCTAAATGGTATTTCTGATCAGACCGCCAATTTTGCGACAATTCGAGCCCGTCCCAAAAGAGTCGGCAAAATGCCGTTTCCAATCGGCCAGCCAAACTAGAGAAAATTCAAAGCTAGTCCTAAAAGTGTTGCCAAAACGTTGTTTCCGATCAGACGGCCAAATTTGAGACAATTCACAACTCGTCTCATAAATGTCTCCAAAACGACGTTTCCGCTCACAATGTCAGATTTAAGACAATTCTGAAATCGTCCAAAAATTGCCTCTAAAATGTCATTTCTGATCAGACAACCAAATTTTGAGACAATTTTGAGCTGGTCACAAAAGTGTCACGAAAACGACGTTTCCAATTAGACTGCCAAATTTGAGACAATTTCGATCTCGTCTGAAAAGTGTCGCTAAAATGCCATTTTTGATCAGACCGCCAATTTGAGACAATTTCGTGCTCGTCCCAAAAGTGTCGCCAAAAATGCCTTTTCTGATGAGACCGCCAAATTTGAGACAATTTTGAGCCCATCCCAGAATTGTCACTAAAACGCTGTTTCAAATCAAACTGCCAATTTTGACACAATTTCGAGGTCGATCGAAAAGTGTTGCTAAAATGTCATTTCTGATCAGAGCTCTCCCAAATTTGAGACTATTCCGAGGAAGTGCCAAAAGTGTCGCCAAAATGCCATTTATGATCAGACTGCGAAATTTGATAGAATTCAGAGCTCGTCCAAAACTTGTCGCAAAAATGCAGTTTTTGATCAGACTGCAAAAGTTAGGAAAAATTCCGAGCTTGTCCCAAATATGACACGAAAATTTGAGACAATTCTGATCTCGTCCTAAAAGTGTCGCTAAAATTCAACCAGCCAAATTTGAGAAAATTCCGAGCTCGTCGCAAACTAGTCGCGAAAATGTAGTTTCTAATCAGACTGCAAAATCTGGGACAATTCTGATATCGTCTTGAAAGTGTCGCTAAAATGTAGTTTCAAACTAGATCGCCAAGGTTAAGACATTTCCAAGCTCGTCGTAAAAGTATCGCAAAAACACCGTTGGCAATTAGACTACCAAATTTGTTGAAACTCCGAGCTTGTCCCAAAATGTCGCCAAAATGCCGTTTCTGGTCAAATTGTAAAATTTTAGACAATTCCGATCTGGTCCCAAAAGTATCGCGAAAATGTCATTTCTGAGCAGACTGCCAAATTTCAAACACTTCCATGCTCATCCCAAACGTGTTGTGAAAATGTCATTTCCAGTTAGGCTGACAATTTTGAGCTGGTCCCAAAAAATGTCACGAAAACTCCATTTCATGTCACACTGCCAATTTTGAGGCAATTCCGAGCTCGCCCCAAAAGTGTCGCTAAAACAACATTTTCTGATCAGACTTCCTAATTTTAGACAATTTTGAGTTCCTCCCAAACATGTTGCTAAAATGTCGTTTCAAATCAAATTGCCAAATTTGAGGCAGTTCTAAGCTTGTTCCAAAAGGTTCGGGAACATGCTGTTTCTGATCAGCTAGCCAATTTAGAGACAATTCGAGCTCGTCCCAAAAGAGTCGGCAAAATACCGTTTCCAATCAGCCAGCCAAACTAGAGAAAATTCTGAGCTCGACCTCAAAGTGTTGCCAAAACGCTGTTTCTGATCAGACGGCCAAATTTGAGACAATTCACAACTCGTCCCATAAATGTCTCCAAAACAACGTTTCCGCACACACTGTCAGATTTAAGATAGTTTCGAACTCATCCAAAAATTGCTGCTAAAGTGTCATTTCTAATCAGACAACCAAATTTGAGACAATTTTGAGCTGGTCACTATGGTGTCACGAAAATGACGTTTCCAATTGGCCAGCAAAATTTGAGACAATTTCGATCTGGTCTAAAAAGTGTCGCTAAAATTCAACCTGCCAAATTTGAGAAAATTCCGAGCTCGTCCAAAACTTGTCGCGAAAATGTAGTTTTTAATCAGATTGCCAAATCTAAGACAATTCCGATATCGTCCCAAAAGTATCGCTAAAATGCAGTTTTAGATTAGACTGCCAAGTTTAAGACATTTCCAAGCTCGTCGTAAAAGTATCGCCAAAACACCGTTGGCGATCAGATTGCCAAATTAGTTGAAACTCCGAGCTCGTCCCAAAATGTCGCCAAAATGCCGTTTCGGGTCAGATTGTAAAATTTTAGACAATTCCGATCTAGTCCCAAAAGTATCGCGAAAATGCCATTTCTGAGCAGACTACTAAATTTCAAACAATTCCATGCTCATTCCAAACGTGTTGTGAAAATGCCATTTCCAGTTAGGCTGACAATTTTGAGCTGGTCCAAAAAAATGTCGCAAAAACTCCATTCCATGTCAGACTGCCAAATTTGAGGCAATTCCAAGCCCGTCCCAAAAGTGTCGTTAAAACAACGTTTTCCGATCAGACTTCCTAATTTGAGACAATTTCGAGTTGCTCCTAAACATGTCGCCAAAATGTCGTTTCAAATCAAACTGCCAAATTTGGGACAATTCTAAGCTTGTACCAAAAGGGTCGGCCACATGCTGTTTCTGCTCATCCAGCCAATGCTATTTCCAAAAGGGTCGGCAAAATGCTATTTCTGATCAGACTGCCAATTTTGAGACAATTCGAGCTCGTCCCAAAAGAGTCAGCAAAATGCCATTTCAAATCAGCCAGCCAAACTAGACAAAATTCTGAGCATGTCCTAAAAGTGTTGCCAAAACGCTGTTTCCGATCAGACGGCCAAATTTGAGACAATTCACAACTCGTCCCATCTATGTCTCCAAAACGACGTTTCCGCTCACACTGTCAGATTTAAGACAACTCCGAACTCGTCCAAAAATTGCCGCTAAAATGTCATTTCTGATCAGACAACCAAATTTGAGACAATTTTGAGCTAGTCGCAAAAGTGTCACGAAAATGACGTTTCCAATTAGACAGCAAAATTTGAGACAATTTCGATCTCGTCTGAAAAGTGTCGCTAAAATGCCATTTCTGATCAGACCGCCAATTTGAGACAATTTCGTGCTCGTCCCAAAAGTGTCGCCGAAAATGCCTTTTCCAATGAGACCGCCAAATTTGAGACAATTTTGAGCCCATCCCAGAAGTGTCGCTAAAATGCTGTTTCGAATCAAACGGCCAATTTTGACACAATTTCGAGGTCGATCGAAAAGTGTTACTAAAATGCTGTTTCTGATCAGAGCTCGTCCAAATTAGAGACTATTCCGAGGAAGTCCTAAAAGTGTCGCCAAAATGCCATTTTTGATCAGACTGCAAAATTTGAGGCAATTCAGAGCTCATCCAAAACTTGTCGAAAAATGCAGTTTTTGATCAGACTGGAAAAATTATTAAAATTTTTGAGCTTGTCCCAAACATGACACGAAAAATTTGAGACAATTCTGATCTCGTCCTAAAAGTGTCGCTAAAATTCAACCTGCCAAATTTAAGAAAATTCCGAGCTCGTCCCAAACTTGTCGCGAAAATGTAGTTTTTATTCAGACTTGCCAAATCTGAGACAATTCCGATTCGTCCCAAAAGTGTCGCTAAAATGCAGTTTGAGATTAGACTGCCAAGTTTAAGACATTTTCAAGCTCGTCATAAAAGTATCGCCAAAACACCGTTGGCGATCAAACTGCCAAATAATTGAAACTCCGAGCTCGTCCCAAAATGTCGCCAAAATGCCGTTTTCTGATCAATTTATAACATTTTAGACAATTCTGATCTGGTCCCAAAAGTATCGCGAAAATGTCATTTCTGAGCAGACTGCCAAATTTCAAACAATTCCATGCTCATCCCAAACGTGTTGTGAAAATGTCATTTCCAGTTAGGCTGACAATTTTGAGTTGGCCCACCAAAAATGTCGCGAAAACTCCATTTCATGTCAGACTCCCAAATTTGAGGCAAATTCGATCTCGTCCCAAAAGTGTCGCTAAAACAATGTATTCCGATTAGACTTCCAAATCTGAGACAACTTCGAGTTCCACTCAAGCAAGTCGCCAAAATGTCGTTTCAAATCAAACTGCCAAATTTGAGACAATTCTAAGCTTGTTCCAAAAGGGTCGGCAACATGCTATTTCTGATCAGCCAACCAATGCTGTTTCCAAAACGGTCAGCAAAATGCTATTTCTGATCAGACTGCCAATTTTGAGACAATTCGAGCTCGTCCCAAAAGAGTTGGCAAAATGCCGTTGCAAATCAGCCAGCCAAACTAGAGAAAATTCTGAGCTCGACCTAAAAGTGTAGCCAAAACGCTGTTTCCGATCAGACGGCCAAATTTGAGACAATTCACAACTCGTCCCATAAATGTCTCCAAAACGACGTTTCCGCTCACACTGTCAGATTTAAGACAATTCCGAACTCGTCGAAAAATTGCCGCTAAAGTGTCATTTCTGATTAGACAACCAAATTTGAGACAATTTTGAGCTGGTCACAAAAGTGTAACGAAAATGACGTTTCCAAATATACAACAAAATTTGAGACAATTTCGATCTTGTCTGAAAAGTGTCGCTAAAATGCCATTTCTGATCTGACCGCCAATTTGAGACAATTTCATGCTCATCCCAAAAGTGTCACCGAAAATGCCTTTCCCAATGAGACTGCCAAATTTGAGACAATTTTAAGCCCATCCAAGAATTGTCGCTAAAACGTTGTTTCGAATCAAACCGGCAATTTTGACACAATTTCGAGGTCGATCGAAAAGTGTTGCTAAAATGCCGTTTCTGACTGGACTCCCAAATTTGAGACTATTTCGAGCAAGTCCCAAAAGTGGCGGCAAAATGCCATTTCTGATCAGACTGCGAAATTTGAGACAATTCAGAGCTCGTCCAAAACGTGTCGCAAAAATGCAGTTTTTGATAAGACTGCAAAAATTATCAAGAATTCCGAGCTTGTCCCAAACATGACACGAAAAATTTGAGACAATTCTGATCCCGTCCTCAAAGTGTCGCTAAATTCAACCTGCCAAATTTGAGAAAATTCCGAGCTCATCCCAAACTTGTCGCGAAAATGTAGTTTTTAATCAGACTGCCAAATCTGAGACAATTCCGATATCGTCCCAAAAGTGTCGCTAAAATGCAGTTTTAGATTAGACTGCCAAGTTTAAGACATTTCCAAGCTCGTCGTAAAAGTATCGCCAAAACACCGTTGGCGATCAGACTGCCAAATTAGTTGAAACTCCGAGCTCGTCCCAAAATGTTGCCAAAATGTCGATTCGAGTCAGATTGTAAAACTTTAGACAATTCCGATCTGGTCCCAAAAGTATCACGAAAATACCATTTCTGAGCAGACTGCCAAATTTCAAACAATTCCATGCTCATCACAAACGTATTGTGAAAATGTCATTTCTAGTTAGGCTGACAATTTTGGGCTGGTCCAAAAAAATGTCGCGAAAACTCCATTTCATGTCAGACTGCCAAATTTGACGCAATTCCAAGCCCGTCCCAAAAGTGTCGCTAAAACAACGTTTTTCGATCAAACTTCCTAATTTGAGACAATTTCGAGTTCCTCCTAAACATGTCGCCAAAATGTCGTTTCAAATCAAACTGCCAAATTTGGGACAATTCTAAGCTTGTTCCAAAAGGGTCGGCAACATGTTGTTTCTGATCATCCAGCCAATGCTGTTTCCAAAAGGGTCGGCAAAATGCTATTTCTGATCAGACTGCCAATTTTGGGACAATTCGAGCTCGTCCCAAAAGAGTCGGCAAAATGCCGTTTCAAATCGGCTAGCCAAACTAGAGAAAATTTTGAGCTTGTCCTAAAAGTGTTGCCAAAACGCTGTTTCCGATCAGACGGCCAAATTTGAGACAATTCACAACTCGTCCCATAAATGTCTCCGACACGATGTTTCCGCTCACACTGTTAGATTTAAGACAACTCCGAACTCGTCCAAAAATTGCATCTAAAATGTCATTTCTGATCGGACAACCAAATTTGAGACAATTTTGAGCTGGTCACAAAAGTGTCACGAAAATGACGTTTCCAATTAGACAGCAAAATTTGAGACAATTTCGATCTCGTCTGAAAAGTGTCGCTAAAATGCCATTTCTGATCAGACCGCCAATTTGAGACAATTTCTTGCTTGTCCCAAAAATGTCACCGAAAATGCATTTTCCAATGAGATTGCCAAATTTCAGACAATTTTGAACCCATCCCAGAAGTGTCGCTAAAACGCTGTTTCGAATCAAACTGCCAATTTTGACACAATTTCGAGGTCGATCGAAAAGTGTTGCTAAAATGTTGTTTCTGATCAGAGCTCGTCCAAATTTCAGACTATTCCGAGGAAGCCCCAAAAGTGTCGCCAAAATGCCATTTCTGATCAGACTGCGAAATTTGAGGCAATTCAGAGCTCGTCCAAAACTTGTCGCAAAAATGCAATTTTTGTTCAGACTGGAAAAATTATGAAAATTTTCGAGCTTCTCCAAAACATGACACGAAAAATTTGAGACAATTCTAATCTCGTCCTAAAAGTGTCGCTAAAATTCAACCTGCCAAATTTGAGAAAATTCCGAGCTCGTCCCAAACTTGTCGCGAAAATGTAGCTTTTATTCAGACTTGCCAAATCTGAGACAATTCCGATTCGTCCCAAAAGTGTCGCTAAAATACAGTTTGAGATTAGACTGCCAAGTTTAAGACATTTTCATGCTCGTCATAAAAGTATCGCCAAAACACCGTTGGCAATCAGACTGTCAAATTAGTTGAAACTCCGAGCTCGTCCCAAAATGCCGCCAAAATGCCGTTTTCTGATCAATTTGTAAAATTTTAGACAATTCTTATCTGGTCCCAAAAGAATCGCGAAAATGTCATTTCTTAGCAGATTACCAAATTTCAAACAATTCCATGATCATCCCAAACGTGTTGTGAAAATGTCATTTCCAATTAGGCTGACAATTTTGAGCTGGTCCCCCAAAAATGTCGCGAAAACTCCATTTCATGTCAGACTGCCAAATTTGAGGCAATTCCGAGCTCGTTCCAAATGTGTCGTTAAAACATCGTTTTCCGATCAGACTTCCTAATTTGAGACAATTTCGAGTTCTTCTCAAACATGTCGCCAAAATGTCGTTTCAAATCAAACAACCAAATTTGACGCAATTCTAAGCCTGTTCCCAAAAGGTCGGCAACATGCTGTTTCTGATCAGCCAACCAATGTTGTTTCCAAAAGGGTGGGCAAAATGCTATTTCTGATCAGACTGCCAATTTTGAGACAATTCAAGCTCGTCCCAAAAGAGTCGGCAAAATGCCGTTTCCAATCAGCCACCCAAACTAGATAAAATTCTGAGCTCGTCCTAAAAGTGTAGCCAAAACGCTGTTTCCGATCTGAGGGCTAAATTTAAGATAATTCACAACTTGTTCCATAAATGTCTCCAAAACGACATTTCCGCTCACACTGTCAGATTTAAGACAATTCCGAACTCATCGAAAAATTGCCGCTAAAATGTCATTTCTGATTAGACAACCAAATTTGAGATAATTTCGATCTCGTCTGAAAAGTTCCGCTAAAATGCCATTTCTGATCAGACTGCCAATTTGAGACAATTTCATGCTCGTCCCAAAAGTGTCGCCGAAAATGCCTTTCCCAATGAGATTGCCAAATTTGAGACAATTTTCGGCCCATCCCGGAATTGTCGCTAAAACGCTGTTTCGAATCAAACTGGAAATTTTGACACAATTTCGAGGTCGATCGAAAAGTGTTGCCAAAATGCCGTTTCTGATCGAACTCCCAAATTTGAGACTATTCCGAGCAAGTCCCAAAAGTGTCGGCAAAATGCCATTTCTGATCAGATTGCAAAATTTGAGACAATTCAGAGCTCGTCCAAAACGTGTCGCAAAAAAACAATTTTTGATCAGACTGCAAAAATTATCAAAAATTCCGAGCTTGTCCCAAACATGACACGAAAAATTTGAGACAATTCCGATCTCGTCCTAAAACTGCCGCTAAAATTCAACCTGCCAAATTTGAGAAAATTCCGAGCTCGTCCCCAACTTGTCGCGAAAATGTAGATTTTAATCAAACTGCCAAATCTGAGACAATTCCGATATCGTCCCAAAAGTGTCGCTAAAATGCAGTTTTAGATTAGACTGCCAAGTTTAAGACATTTCCAAGCTCGTCGTAAAGTATCGCCAAAACACCGTTGGCGATCAAAGTGCCAAATTAGTTGAAACTCCGAGCTCGTCCCAAAATGTCGCCAAAATGCCGTTTTGGGTCAGATTGTAAAATTTTAGGCAATTCCGATATGGTCCCAAAAGTATCGCGAAAATGCCATTTCTGAGCAGACTGCCAAATTTCCAACAATTCTATGCTCATCGCAAACATGTTGTGAAAATGTCATTTCCAGTTAGGCTGACAATTTTGAGCTGGTCCAAAAAAATGTCGCGAAAACTCCATTTCATGTCGGACTGCCAAATTTGAGGCAATTCCGAGCCCGTCCCAAAAGTGTCGCTAAAACAACATTTTCCGATCAGACTTCTGAATTTGAGACAATTTCGAGTTCCTCCTAAACATGTGGCCAAAATGTCATTTCAAATCAAACTGCCAACTTTGGGACAATTCTAAGCTTGTTCCAAAAGGGTTGCCAACATGTTGTTTCTGATCATCCAGCCAATGCTGTTTCCAAAAGGGTCGGCAAAATGCTATTTCTGACCAGACTACCAATTTTGAGACCATTCGAGCTCGTCCCAAAAGAGTCGGCAAAATGCCGTTTCAAAACAGCCAGCCAAACTAGAGAAAATTCTTAGCTTGTCCTAAAAGTGTTGCCAAAATGCTGTTTCCGATCAGACGGCCAAATTTGAGACAATTCACAACTAGTTCCGTAAATGTCTCCAAAACGACGTTTCCGCTCACACTGTCAGTTTAAAACAATTCCGAACTCGTCCAAAAATTGCCGCAAAAATGTCATTTCTAATTAGACAACCAAATTTGAGACAATTTTGTGCCGGTCACAAAAGTGTCACGAAAATGACATTTCTAATTAGACTGCCAAATTTGGGACAATTTCGATCTTGTCTAAAAAGTGTCGCTGAAATGCCATTTCTGATTAGACCGACAGTTTGAGACAATTCCGTGCTTGTCCCAAAAGTGTCGCCGAAAATGCCTTTTCCAGTGAGACCGCCAAATTTGAGACAATTTTGAGCCCATGCCAGAAGTGTCGCTAAAAAGCTGTTTCCAATCAAACTACCAATTTTGACACAATTTTGAGGTCGATTGAAAAGTGTTGCTAAAATGTCGTTTCTGATCAGAGCTCGTCCAAATTTGAGACTATTCCGAGGAAGTCCCAAAAGTGTCGCCAAAATGCCATTTCTGATCAGACTGCAAAATTTGAGGCAATTCAGAGCTCGTCCAAAACTTGTCGCAAAAATGCTGTTTTCATCATACTGGAAAAGTTCTGAAAATTTTCGAGCTTGTCCCAAACATGACACGAAAAATTTGAGACAATTCTGATCGCGTCCTAAAAGTGTCGCTAAAATTCAATCTGCCAAATTTGAAAAAATTCCGAGCTCGTCCCAAACTTGTCGCAAAAATGTAGTTTTTATTCAGACTTGCCAAATCTGAGACAATTCCGATTCGTCCCAAAAGTGTCGCTAAAATGCAGTTTGAGATTAGACTGCCAAGTTTAAGACATTTTCAAGCTCGTCGTAAAAGTATCGCCAAAACACCGTTGGCGATCAAACTGCCAAATTAGTTGAAACTCCGAGCTCATCCCAAAATGTCGCCAAAATGCCGTTTTCTGATCAATTTGTAAAATTTTAGGCAATTCTGATCTGGTCCCAAAAGTATCGCGAAAATGTCATTTCTGAGCAAACTGCCAAATTTCAAACAATTCCATGCTCATCCCAAACGTGTTGTGAACATGTCATTTCTAGTTAGGCTAACAATTTTGAGTTGGTCCACCAAAAATGTCGCGAAAACTCCATTTCATGTCAGACTCCCAAATTTGAGGCAAATCCGAGCTCGTCCCAAAAGTGTCGCTAAAACAATGTGTTCCGATTAGACTTCCTAATTTGAGACAACTTCGAGTTCCACTCAAACAAGTCGCCAAAATGTCGTTTCAAATCAAACTGCCAAATTGGAGACAATTCTAAGCTTGTTCCAAAAGGGTTGGCAACATGCTATTTCTGATCAGCCAACCAATGCTGTTTCCAAAACGGTCAGCAAAATGCTATTTCTGATCAGACTGCCAATTTTGAGAAAATTCGAGCTCGTCCCAAAAGAGTCGGCAAAATGCCGTTGCAAATCAGCCAGCCAAACTAGAGAAAATTCTGAGATCATCCTAAAAGTGTAGCCAAAACGCTATTTCCGATCAGACGGCCAAATTTGAGACAATTCACAACTCGTCCCATAAATGTCTCCAAAACGACGTTTCTGCTCACACTGTCAGATTTAAGACAATTCCGAACTCGTCGAAAAATTACCGCTAAAATGTCATTTCTGATTAGACAACCAAATTTGAGACAATTTTGAGCAGGTCACAAAAGTGTCACGAAAATGACGTTCCCAATTAGACAACAAAATTTGACACAATTTCAATCTCGTCTGAAAAGTGTCGCTAAAATGACATTTCTGATCAGACCGCCAATTTGTGACAATTTCATGCTCGTCCCGAAAGTGTCGCCGAAAATGCCTTTTCCAATGAGACTGCCAAATTTGCGACAGTTTTGAGCCCATCCCAGAAGTGTCGCTAAAACGCTGTTTCGAATCAAACTGCCAATTTTGACACAATTTCGAGGTTAATAGAAAAGTGTTGCTAAAATGCCGTTTTTGATCAGACTCCCAAATTTGAGACAATTCCGAGCAAGTCCCAAAAGTGTCGCCAAAATGGCATTTCTGATCAGACTGCGAAATTTGAGAGAATTCTGAGCTCGTCCAAAACGTGTCGCAAAAATGCAATTTTTGATCAGACTGCAAAAATTATGAAAAATTCCGAGCTTGTCCCAAACACGACATGAAAAATTTGTGACAATTCTGATCTCGTCCTAAAAGTGTCGCTAAAATTCAACCTGCCAAATTTGAGAAAATTTCGAGCTCGTCCCAAACTTGTCGCGAAAATGCAGTTTTTAATCAGACTGCCAAATCTGAGACAATTCCGATATCATCCCAAAAGTGTCGCTCAAATGCAATTGTAGATTAGACTACCAAGTTTAAGACATTTCCAAGCTCGTCGTAAAAGTATCGCCAAAACACCGTTGGCAATCAGACTGACAAACTTGTTGAAACACCGAACTCGTCCAAAAATGTCGCCAAAATGTGGTTTCTGGTCAGATTGTAAAATTTTAGACAATTCCGATCTGGTCCCAAAACTATCACGAAAATGTCATTTCTGAGTAGACTACCAAATTTCAAACAATTCCATGCTCATCCCAAACGTTTTGTGAAAATGTCATTTCCAGTTAGGCTGACAGTTTTGAGCTGGTCCCGAAAAATGTCGTGAAAACTCCATTTCATGTCCGACTCTGAATTTGAGGCAATTCCGAGCTCTTCCCAAAAGTGATGCTAAAACAACATTTTCCGATCAGACTTCCTAATTTGAGACAATTTCGAGTTCCTCCCAAACGTGTCGCCAAAATGTTGTTTCAAATCAAACTGCCAAATTTGAGGCAATTCTAAGCTTGTTCCAAAAGGGTCGGCAACATGCTGTTTCTGATCAGCCAGCCAATGTTGTTTCCAAAAGGGTCGGCAAAATGCTATTTCTGATCAGACTGCCAATTTTGAGACAATTCGACCTCGTCCCAACAAAGTGGGCAAAATGCCGTTTCCAATCAGCCAGCCAAACTAGAGAAAATTCTGAGCTCGTCCCAGAAGTGTAGCAAAACGCTGTTTCCGATCAGACGGCCAAATTTGAGACAATTCACAACTCGTCCCATAAATGTCTCCAAAACAACGTTTCTGCTCACACTGTCAGATTTAAGACAATTCTGAACTCGTCGAAAAATTGCCGCTAAAATGTCATTTCTGATTAGACAACCAAATTTGAAACAACTTTGAGCTGGTCACAAAAGTGTCACGAAAATGACGTTTCCAATTAGACAGCAAAATGTGACACAATTTCGATCTCGTCTGAAAAGTGTCGCAAAAATGACATTTCTGATCAGACCGCCAATTTGAGACAATTTCGTGCTCGTCCCAAAAGTGTCGCCGAAAATGCCTTTTCCAATGAGACCGCCAAATTTGAGACAATTTTGAGCCCATCCCAGAAGTGTCGCTAAAACGCTGTTTCGAATCAAACTGCCAATTTTGACACAATTTCGAGGTCGATCGAAAAGTGTTGCTAAAATGACATTTCTGATCAGACTCCCAAATTTGAGACAATTCCAACCAAGTCCCAAAAGTGTCGGCAAAATGGCATTTCTGATCAGACTGCGAAATTTGACACAATTCTGAGCTCATCCAAAACGTGTCGAAAAATCCAGTTTTTTATCATATTGCAAAAATTACGAAAAATTCTGAACTTGTCCCAAACATGACACGAAAAATTTGAGACAATTTTGATCTCGTCCTCAAACTATCGCAAAAATTTGACCTGCCAAATTTGAGAAAATTCCGAGCTCGTCCCAAACTTGTTGCGAAAATGTAGTTTTCAATCAGACTGCCAAATCTAAGACAATTCCGATATCGTCCCAAAAGTGTCGGTAAAATGCAGTTTTAGATTAGACTGCCCAGTTTAAGACATTTCCAAGCTCGTCGTAAAAGTATCGCCAAAACGCCGTTAGCGATCAGACAGCCAAATTTGTTGAAACTCTGAGCTCGTCCCAAAATGTCGCCAAAATGCCGTTCCGGGTTAGATTGTAAAATTTTTGGCAATTCCGATCTGGTCCCAAAAGTATCGCGAAAATGTCATTTCTGACAAGACTGCCAAATTTCAAACAATTCCATGCCTATCCCAAACGAGTTGTGAAAATGTTATTTCCAGTTAGGCTGACAATTTTGAGCTTGTCCCCCAAAAATGTCGCGAAAACTCCATTTCACATCAGACTGCCAAATTTGAGGCAATTCCGAGCTCGTCCCAAAAGTGTCGCTAAAACAATGTTTTTCGATCAGACTTCCTAATTTGAGACAATTTCGAGTTCCTCCCAAACGTGTCGCCAAAATGTCGTTTCAAATCAAACTGCCAAATTTGAGACAATTCTAAGCTTCTTCCAAAAGGGTCAGCAACATCCTGTTTTTGATCAACCGGCCAATGCTGTTTCCAAAAGGGTCGAAAAAATGCTATTTCTGATCAGACTGCCAATTTTGAGACAATTCAACCTCGTCCCAACAGAGTAGGCAAAATGCCGTTTCCAATCAGCCACCCAAACTAGAGAAAATTCTGAGCTCGTCCTAGAAGTGTTGCGAAAACGCTGTTTCCGATCAGACGGCTAAATTTGAGACAATTCACAACTCGCCCAAGAAATGTCTCTAAAACGACGTTTCCGCTCACACTGTCAGATTTAAGACAATTCCGAACTCGTCGAAAAATTGCCGCTAAAATGTCATTTCTGATCAGACAACCAAATTTGAGACAATTTTGAGCTGGTCACAAAAGTGTCACGAAAATGACGTTTCCAATTATACAGCAAAATTTGAGACAATTTCGATCTCGTCTGAAAACTATCGCTAAAATGCCATTTCTGATCAGACCGCCAATTTGAGACAATTTCATGCTCGTCCCAAAAGTGTCGCCGAAAATGCCTTTCCCAATGAGACTGCCAAATTTGAGACAATTTTGTGCCCATCCCAGAATTCTCGCTAAAACGCTGTTTCGAATCAAACTGGCAATTTTGACACAATTTCGAGGTCGATCGAAAAGTGTTGCTAAAATGCCGTTTCTAATCAGACTCCCTTATTTGAGATTATTCTGAGCAAGTCCCAAAAGTGTCGGCAAAATGCCATTTCTGATCAGACTGCGAAATTTGAGACAATTTAGAGCTCGTCCAAAACGTGTCTCAAAAATGCAGTTTTTGATCAGACTGCAAAAATTATCAAAAATTCCGAGCTTGTCCCAAACATGACACGAAAAATTTGAGACAATTCTGATCTCGTCCTAAAAGTGTCGCTAAAATTCAACCTGCCAAATTTGAGAAAATTTCGAGCTCGTCCCAAACTTGTCGCGAAAATGTAGTTTTTAATCAGACTGCCAAATCTGAGACAATTCCGATATCGTCCCAAAAGTGTCGCTAAAATGCAGTTTTAGATTAG
Source organism: Camellia lanceoleosa (assembly GCA_025200525.1). Taxonomy (NCBI): domain Eukaryota; kingdom Viridiplantae; phylum Streptophyta; class Magnoliopsida; order Ericales; family Theaceae; genus Camellia; species Camellia lanceoleosa. The sequence goes on along the minus strand of CM045768.1, from coordinate 86,195,099 downwards.
ACTGCCAAGTTTAGGACATTTCCAAGCTCGTCGTAAAAGTATCGCCAAACCACCGTTGGCGATCAGACTGCCAAATTAGTTGAAACTCCAAGCTCGTTCCAAAATGTCGCCAAAATGCCGTTTCGGGTCAGATTTGTAAAGTTTTAGACAATTCCAATCTCCTCCCAAAAGTATCGCGAAAATGCCATTTCTGAGCAGATTGCCAAATTTCAAACAATTCTATGCTCATCCCAAACGTGTTGTGAAAATGTCATTTCCAGTCAGGCTAAATATTTTGAGCTGGTCCAAAAAAATGTCACGAAAACACCATTTCATGTCAGACTGCCAAATTTGAGGCAATTCCGAGCCTGTCCCAAAAGTGTCGCTAAAACAACGTTTTCCGATCAGACTTCCGACAATTTCGAGTTCCTCCTAAACATGTCGCCAAAATGTCGTTCCAAATCAAACTGTCAAATTTGGGACAATTCAAAGCTTGTTCCAAAAGGGTCGGCAACATGCTGTTTCTGATCATCCAGCCAATGCTGTTTCCAAAAGGGTCAGCAAAATGCTATTTCTGATCAGACTGCCAATTTTGAGACAATTCGAGCTCGACCCAAAATAGTCGGCAAAATGCCGTTTCAAATCAGCCAGCCAAACTAGAGCAAATTCTGAGATAATTTTGAGAAAATTCTAATCAGACTGCGAAATTTGAGACAATTCAGAGCTCGTCCAAAACGTGTCGCAAAAATGCAGTTTTTGATCAGACTGCAAAAATTATGAAAAATTCCGAGCTTGTCCCAAACACGACACGAAAAATTTGAGACAATTCCGGTGTCGTCCTAAATGTGTCACTAAAATTCAACCTGCCAAATTTGAGAAAATTCCGAGCTCGTCCCAAACTTGTCGCGAAAATGTAGTTTTTAATCAGACTGCCAAATCTGAGACAATTCCGATATCGTCCCAAAAGTGTCGCAACAATGCAGTTTTAGATTAGACTGCCTGGTTTAGGACATTTCCAAGCCCGTCGTAAAAGTATCGCCAAAACACCGTTGGCAATAAGACTGCCAAATTTGTTGAAACTCCGAGCTCGTCCCAAAATGTGGCCAAAATGCCGTTTCTGGTCAGATTGTAAATTTTTAGACAATTCTGATCTGCTCCCAAAAGTATCGCGAAAATGTTATTTCTGAGCAGACTGCCAAATTTCAAACAATTCCATGCTCATCCCAAACGTGTTGTGAAAATGTCATTTCCAGTTAGGCTGACAATTTTGAGTTGGTCCCCAAAAATGTCCCGAAAACTCCATTTCACGTCAGACTGCCAAATTTGAGACAATTCCGATCTCGTCGCAAAAGTGTCGCTAAAACAACATTTTTCGATCAGACTGCCCAATTTGAGATAATTTCGAATCCCTCCCAAACGTATCGCCAAAAAGTCGTTTCAACTCAAACAGCCAAATTTGAGACAATTCTAAGCTTGTTCCGAAAGGGTCGGCAACATGCTGTTTCTGATCAGCCAGCCAATGTTGTTTCCAAAAGGGTCGGCAAGATGCTATTTCTGATCAGACTGCCAATTTTGAGACAATTCGAGCTCTTCCCAAAAGAGTCGACAAAATGCCGTTTCCGATCAGCCTGCCAAACTAGAGAAAATTCTAAGCTCGTCCTAAAAGTGTTGCCAAAACGCTCTTTCCCATCAGATGGCCAAATTTGAGACAATTCAAAACTCGCCCCATAAATGTCTCCAAAATGACATTTCCGCTCACACTGTCAGGTTTAAGACAATTCCGAACTCGCCCAAAAATTGCCACTAAAATGTCGTTTTTGATCAGACAACCAAATTTGAGACAATTTTGAGCTGGTCACAAAAGTGTCACGAAAATGACGTTTCCAATTAGACTGCCAAGTTTGAGACAATTATGACCTTGTCTGAAAAGTGTCGCTAAAATGCCATTTCTGACCAGACCGCCAATTTGAGACAATTTCTTGCTCGTCCCAAAAGTGTCACCGAAAAGTCCTTTTCCAACGAGACCGCCAAATATGAGACAATTTTGAGCCCATCCCAGAAGTGTCGCTATAACGCTGTTTCCAATCCAACTGCCAATTTTGACACAATTTCGAGGTCGATCGAAAAGTGTTGCTAAAATGTCGTTTCTGATCAGACTCCCAAATTTGAGACTATTCCGAGCAAGTCCCAAAAGTGTCACCAAAATGCCATTTCTGATCAGACTGCGAAATTTGAGACAATTCTGAGCTCGTCCAAAACGTGTCGCAAATATGATGTTTTTTATCAGACTACAAAAATTATGAAAGATTCCGAGCTTGTCCCAAACTTGACACGAAAAAATTGAGACAATTTCGATCTCGTCCTAAAATTGTCGCTAAAATTCAACCTGCCAAATTTGAGAAAATTCCGAGCTCGTCCCAAACTTGTCGCGAAAATGTAGTTTTTAATCAGACTGCCAAATCTGAGATAATTCCGATATCGTCGCAAAAGTGTCGCTAAAATGCAGTTTTAGATTAGACAGCCAAGTTTAAGACATTTCCAAGCTCGTCGTAAAAGTATCGCCAAAACACCGTTGGCGATCAGACTGACAAATTTGTTAAAACTCCGAGCTCAGCCCAAAATGTCGCCAGAATGCCGTTTCTGGTCAAATTGTAAAATTTTAGACAATTCCGATCTACTCCCAAAAGTATCGTGAAAATGTCATTTCTGAGCAGACTGCCAAATTTAAAACAATTCCATGCTCATCTCAAACGTGTTGTGAAAATGTCACGACCCCCATTCCGCCCGTAGTACAATGGTGCTGTGATAGCCAGTAATCCGGGATTACCGAAGGCCTACTTTCAAAATTCACACACAACAGAGTATAATATATGGGGCTTACATGTGCGGGAGCAATATATGTAAATCTAATTAGTCCATAAGAGCTGTGCATAGGTCAAATGAAATAGCATACATCTTTACATAACTTTACAACTTGAATACAAATATAATGAAGTGCAAAAATACATCCTGACCAAAAGGCTTCTCAAGCCGACATATACAAAAGAAATTAACTACAAGCCAAGAAGCATGATCTTCAAGATGTTTGCAAAACACGAATCCAAAAACACATCGGCAAAACACCTCTAGGCGTCGCCGCCGTCCTGCTCATCACCTACATATATATAGAGAGGGTGAGTTTGGATACTCAGTGAATGGTATAAGAAATAAAGGGTTTACATGAATGATATCCGAGATCTTTTAACAAAACAATACATGGGATAAATCAAGTTCATCTATCAAATCTTTCAAGTTTCAAGGGATGCTTACTAGCATCAATATAGTACAAGTGATGACATTTCAAACAAACAAACCCACGCGGTAAACCGTCAGTGGCAAGACAAGGCAAGACAAGGGAGATATCTCAAATCAATGGTGCAGTTGCATTATAGTCCCCTGGTACTAAGGACTTGTGCTACAAATGCTTAGAGTCCCCTAGCACGTACGGACTTCCAAATTTGTGCTGCAAATGCTTAGAGTCCTCCAACACGTAAGGACTTCCAAATTGTGTGCTACAAATGCTTATAGTCCCCTAGCACGTACGGACTTTCAAGATTGTGCTGCAAATGCTTAGAGTCCTCCAGCACGTAAGGACTTTCCAAATTGTCATCAAAACAAGATATAATACTTGATATACAAAATAGGAATAATCATTCATGCTTACAAATACTTTCCAAAACAAAGCAAAACAAGGCTTTTATCAAACATTGTAACATAGCTTTATTAAAAATACCACTCACATAGCTCTTCAAACGTCGGGATCGAGGCAAGTCCAAGTCCTACAAACACATGGCAAGTTCATTGAATGTGCTTTTAAACAAGTTTCACATGCATACAAATGATCTCGGCATTCTTAAAAACTAAGTCAAATCAAAACAAACTCTGTTTCTCATCTTGGGTTAAACATGCTGGGCACCAACCAAGTCTAGGCCGAGGATCCACACCTCCTTGCCGAGGTGTGGTCCCGAGGGCCACATTCAAGGATATGAAGTCGGGAAAATCTGGGTTTCCCTCTGCTGAAGAACATGAAGAACATGAACATGAAGAACATAAAAACATGAATGCTCAATCACAACTTGTTATTTCAAAATCTGGGATTTTCATGCTATGAGTTTGAAAACATGGACCTGGGTACCCATACGTGAAGATCTTAGGAAAACAAACACAAATACATGAATCTTGATGCAAGCTTTCGGATCAAATCATGGCTTTTCTTCAAGAACACATTAACACTAACTTCCCTTTCTAAAGCCAACTTTAAATCAATGCATGGCATGCAGAACAGATTCGATCATGCAATGCAACTAGATGATCAATAAGAGCAACGAGAGTAGATCAAGATTCTAACCTCATAACGCAAATCAATCGGTTTGAACTCTAGGAATCGAGCTCGGGATCTACTTCTCTCTCTAAAGACTTCTTCTTCTTCTATAGCTTCTCTCTCCTCAAGAACAAAGATATGATACAAAATGATACATTTCTAGGTTTGCTGGCTAACTTAACACTCAGCTCGGACACGTGGCAATGGTTGGTTGGTTCAGCTCAACAGGTGACTGACTGAAAAGACAAGACTATGACATAGCGTGTTCAATGTGAAACCCCTGAAATATGTATTCACTTTTAAGACCCTAATGTTGAATTATTTTCTTAAAGCCCTCGATTACTTGAATTAATTCAAATATTGTCGGTTAGCATTTTTTTATTTCTTTTCTTCAAAATAGGAATTTTCCCAGCCAGATTAGGTTCCCTAACCTAATTTAATTTAATTCTACCTAAGTAGGGTCCCAACACAAGAAATTAAGCCCAAGCCCTCACATTTTTATTAAATCACAAATTGACCTCAAACAAGTACCATCATATATTTATATATATACACTTGTATCCTAAAATCTTTTTTAACATTATGTTTTACAATTTCCAAGATTTGTACACCAAATAAATAAGAAAATCTTCCCAAATTTTGAGGACATGACTAGGCATCATCATTATACTATAGTACAAACAAATCCATTGAATCTTGGAGCAATAATGACTTTAGTACCAATAAAGATTTGCTATGAGTATTTAAATTAGCCCTAAATCTAACTAGATCATAAGTAAATACATAAATAAGATTCCAATACATGAGTTTAATTCCAAGCCCTCATTTCTTTTATTAAGCATTACCCCAAAAATAGTACATGTACCCTAATGTTATTAGTACCATCAATCTTGTAGGATATATATATATATATACACACCTTGAAGAATGTGCTCTAGGACCAAAACAAATAAAATAATAACCCATCACACTCCTAGGGAAGAGTGAGAAACCAATTTCCAAGAACCACCATGATGGAATTCTAGAAATACACAACCTAATACATAGACCTAGGATGCTAATTCCCAAAACTAGTTTCATTACAACCAAGTGTTACCTAATCCTTGAGTAAACCACTCCCCAAGTCACTTCTATTCATTTGAACTTCAAACAAATCCTAAACTTTCCATCCATTTTCAACTAGTGGGCATTTAGGACATTTTGCATCAAAACTTGTCTATAAATACCAACACCTCCTAGCTTGCAAGCACATACAACACACCACACTCACACACACATTTTGGCTAGAGAGAGAGAGAGGAGAGCAAGGAAGAGAAGTCTAGGAGAAGAGGAGGAAGAAAGAAGAGAGCTTCCTTGTGCAAGCTTAGTAGGTAAGCCACAACACAACCTTCTCTTTCATTTTCCTTTTTCAAATACATGTTTCTAAGGGTTCTAAATAATGTTTTCAAATATGTTATTGATGAGTTACTTGTGTTAAAAATGCTAAAAGTTGAGCATTGATTCCATCTCTCTTGTATTTTTCCCATTTTGGCACAAACCACCTTCTTTTCTACCAATCTCTCAACTTTTCAAGAGCACTCTTTCAAACAAATTTTCTGAGTTAAACATGTGATACTTAGTATATTTTCTTCACAAAATAAATGAAACATTCCCATGGTGGAACCCCCTTTTTATAATTTTTCTTGTTTTGGGCATTCTACCTAAAAATCTGTTTTTGCAGCCACTTTCAAAAATTCCAGAAAAATGTACAAAAATATTCTGAACCTCCATTTTATGTCAAAACCTCCCTTAAAGAGTTACCTTTTAACTAAAAATGGTTTCATCAAAAAACATTAAGCGTTTTGAAAGAAAATCAAGTTTCCGTAACGGTCGACGGATCTGGACAGATTCTGGACAGCGTTGGACTATTTTCTAAATAACTTAAAATCTAGAAAAGCAAACCCATTTCCGAAAAATGTTCTAGAAACTAGATCAAATTCTATACAAACCATAGGAAGACCGAGTTCGGTGGATGATCTAAAGTAGTCCTTTCGTAATAATCTTCGCGTGATGATTAATCAGAAAATTTGTTATGTATGGATGTTTTGTGCCCTTGTATTCATGAAAATGTTTAATGGCTTATGATCATATCTTGGCAAGATGTTGTATGTGCATGTTATGTTATTTATCTTTCTTATCTTGAGGATGCATGCTTATGTGGATATTATTATATTGTTTAGTTGGACTAACCCTGACTTAAAACACTTAATTCAACGGGAAACCTAATTGGGTGGGTATTGGGTTTTCGAACACTTGAGTAATGAAAAGATGAGAATGTGTGGTATATGGCTTGTTGGGATGCGTTCCCTATTCGAGGTTAAATCTTGCGCAAGTGGTTTTCGGAACCCTTGAACGGAGCGGTTGTATTCGGACCCTAGGTGGTTTGGTGTGAGGAGGGATTCGGGCAAGGCCCTATTTTACCGTCTCTTTTGAGGCCCTGCGGTTGGCGCTACGCGGTATATAACCGTTGGTAGGCATCCGAGGTTAGTTCTGCAACAAAGCAGCAAAAGAGGGGGCATACCGAATAATCCGCGTCCGATTCTTGTGGTTGGGAGGATGAAATCTCTTTGGGGGATTTCTAGATTACTAACATCTAACTTGACCCCTTTATTTATTTATTTGAGTATCATGCTTTACTATTTGATGTTATATTTGTAATTGTGTATTGATCGGGAAAAAGGGTAGGGTGTGTGTGTGTTTGGGCATTCAAAGCTCACGGCGTATTATGCCGGTGAAAAGCGGAACTCATAGCTAGAGACGACGAGGCAAAACCTTCAAGACTTTTTGGCTATCTTAGGAATAACAGAAATTTCCTTTTTGTTATTTTGTAAGAACTCATGTAGAGTTTAAACTTTCTATTGGGATGTAATATAATGAAACAATCTTTTGATTTAAGTATAAATGTGGTTGTTATGTATTTGTATTCTATGTATGAACCTTATTGTTGCTTATGAGACCTTGTCTCAATACCTTTTAAGATCTGTCAAAAGGGTAGTGCGCTGCCTAAGAAAGCCGGACTTAGAAGGGAGGCTAATTTGACTCCTCCGGCGATCTGGGATCTTACTTGGTTATTGACCATAGGACTCATTAGTGACTCTCCCTTAACTGCAACCTATAGTGTAGATTCGGGGCGTCACATTCAACAAGCTAGGTTGCAATGGTACTCCAGCAAGTAACAATCTCGGCTAAGAACGAGGCTTCGGCAAGTAAGGTCTCAATGATCTCGGCTAGGAAGGACAACACTTGGCCTAGCTGTGCCACACCTCGGCCTAGATGTGCCACACCTCAGTCTAGGTCATACCTGTCCAGGAACAAGATCACTTGGGTTCAAGGGTAACATCTCGGCCTAGATGATACACATCTCAGCCTTGGTGATGAACACCTCGGCTAGATAATGACATCTCGGCCAATATGTCAGGGTGCGAGTGGAGGTCAACCAAAGGAATCCCAAGATGGTTCTAGGTGTAAGAGTATCAAATGAGCGACCTAGGCTCAAGATGACCTCGGTTCAAACACACACCGAACAAGGAACATAGCATGCGAGTAACACTTATGCAAGACAAGTCAAGGAATGCAGATGCAACATATCGAGACAAGATCATGTAATACATGCAAGCATGACTAGAGTGGAGTGGGGGTTGTCACATCCTACCCTCTTTAAAGAAGTTTGGTCCCCAAACTTGAGTTACCTTGATCCGAAAACAACTCTGGATGTTGGACTTTCATCTCTTCTTCCATTTCCCATGTGGCATCCCCGCCGTAATGTTCCTTCCATTCGATTTTCACCATTGATATCGATTTGTTCCGTAACCATTTCACTTGCCTATCAATAATCCATATCGGCTTCTCCTCATAATCCAAATCTTCATTAATCCCAATCCCAAAATGGTAAATCACATGCAGGGGATCCCGAATATACTTCCTCAACATCGAAATCTGGAACACATTGTGAACTTGACTTAGTTCTGGTGGTAAAGCAAGTCTATAGGCAGTCGTGTTAATCTTCTCAAGAATTTCAAATGGCCCGATGTAGCGAGGCGCTAACTTACCTTTCTTCCCAAGTCTGGAAACTCCTTTCACCGATGAAACATTCAGGAATACATGGTCCCCAACTTCAAATTCCAACTCTTTTCTCCTCTGGTCGGCATAACTCTTCTGCCGGCTCTGGGCAGTTCTGATCCTATGTCGAATAAGTTTAATCTTCTCGGTCGTCACTTGAATCAGTTCGGGGCCGATCAAAACTTTATCTCCTACTTCAGTCCAACATATCGGCGATTTGCACTTCCTTCCATACAAAGCTTCGTACGGCGCCAGGCTAATGCTACCTTGATAACAGTTGTTGTAAGCGAATTCTACTAACGATAGGTGATCTCCCTAACTTCCCTTGAAATCTAACACACATAGTCTGAGCATATCTTCAAGTGTCTGAATCGTTCTTTCTGTTTCCCATCGGTTTGGGAGTGAAAAGATGTGCTAAACTTCAACTCGGTTCCCAAGGCTCTTTGTAAACTCTGCCAAAATCTACAAACAACTTCGGATCTCGGTCTGAAACAACGGACATCGGCACTCCATGAAGCCTCACAATCTCATTCATATATAGTACAGCTAGTCAGTCAGCATTGAATGTAGTCTGAACAGATTGTAAAATTTTAGGTAATTCCGATCTGGTCCCAAAAGTATCGCGAAAATGTCATTTTTGAGCAGACTGCCAAATTTCAAACAATTCCATGCTCATCCCAAACGTGTTGTGAAAATGTCATTTCCAGTTAGGTTGACAATTTTGAGCTGGTCCACAAAAACGTCGCGAAAACTCCATTTCATGTCAAACTGCCAAATTTGAGGCAATTCCGAGCTCATCCTAAAAGTGTCGCTAAAACAACATTTTCCGATCAGACTTCCTAATTTCAGACAATTTCGAGTTCCTCCCAAACGTGTCGCCAAAATGTCGTTTCAAATCAAACTGCCAAATTTGAGACAATTCTAAGCTTGTTCCAAAAGGGTCGGCCAATGCTGTTTCCAAAAGGGTCGGCAAAATGCCATTTCTGATCAGACTGCCAATTTCGAGAAAATTCGAGCTCGTCCCAAAAGAGTCGACAAAATGCCGTTTCCAGTCAGCCAGCCAAACTAGAAAAAATTCTAAGCTCGTCCTAAAACTGTTGCCAAAACGCTATTTCCGATCAGACGGCCAAATTTGAGACAATTCACAACTCGCACCATAAATGTCTCCAAAACGACGTTTCCGCTCACACTGTCAGATTTAAGACAATTCCGAACTCGTCCAAAAATTGCCGCTAAAATGTCATTTTTGATCAGACAACCAAATTTGAGACAATTTTGAGCTGGTCATAAAAGTGTCACGAAAATGACGTTTCCAATTAGACTGCCAAATTTGAGACAATTTCGATCTCGTCTGAAAAGTGTTGCTAAAATGCCATTTCTGATCAGACCGGCAATTTGAGACAATTTCGTGCTCGTCCCAAAAGTGTCGCCAAAAATGCCTTTTCCAACGAGACCGCCAAATTTGAGACAATTTTGAGCCCATCCCAGAAGTGTCGCTAAAACGCTGTTTCGAATCAAACTGCCAATTTCGACAAAACTTCGAGGTCGATCGAAAAGTGTTGCTAAAATTCCATTTCTAATCAGACTCCCAAATTTGAGAGTATTCCGACCAAGTCCCAAAAAGTGTCGCCAAAATGCCATTTCTGATCGGACTGCGAAATTTGAGGCAATTCAGAGCTCTTCCGAAACGTGTCGCAAAAATGTAGTTTTTTATCAAACTACAAAATTTATGAAAAATTTTGAGCTTGTCCCAAACATGACACGAAAATTTTGAGACAATTCCGATCTCGTCCTAAAAGTGTCGCTAAAATTCCACCTACCAAATTTGAGAAAATTCCAAGCTCGTCCCAAACTTGTCGCGAAAATGTAGTTTTTAATCAGACTGCCAAATCTGAGATAATTCTGAAATCGTCCCGAAAGTGTCGCAAAAATGCAGTTTTAGATTAGACTGCCAAGTTTAGGACATTTCCGAGCTCGTTGTAAAAGTATCGCCAAAACACCGTTGGCGATCAGACTGCCAAATTTGTTGAAACTCCGAGATCAACCCAAAATGTCGCCAAAATGCCGTTGCTGGTCAGATTGTAAAATTTTAGACAATTCCGATCTAGTCCCAAAAGTACAGCGAAAGGGTCATTTCTGAGCAGACTGCCAAATTTCAAACAAGTCCATGCTCATCCCAAACGTGTAGTGAAAATGTCATTTCCAGTTAGGCCGACAATTTTGAGCTGCTTCCCAAAAATGTCACGAAAACTCCATTTCATGTCAGACTGTCAAATTTGAGGCAATTCCTAGCTCGTCCCAAAAGTGTCGCTAAAACAACGTTTTTCCGATGAAACTTCCTAATTTAAGACAATTTCGAGTTCCTCCCAAACGTGTCGCCCAAATGTCGTTTCAAATTCAATTGCCAAATTTGAGACAATTCTAAGCTTGTTCCAAAAGGGTCAAGAACATGTCAAGCTTCGATCACCACCAATGTCAAGTTTCCAAAAGGGTCGGAAATGTCAAGCTTCGATCATCTCGCCAATTTTGAGACAATTCGAGCTCGTCCCAAAAGAGTCGGCAAAATACCTTTTCCAATCAGCCAGCCAAACTAGAGAAAATTCTGAGCTCGTCCTAAAAGTGTTGCCAAAACGCTATTTCCGATTAGACGGCCAAATTTGAGACAATTCACAACTCGCCCAAAAAATGCCTCCAAAACGACGTTTCCGCTCACACTGTCAGATTTAAGACAATTTCGAACTCGTCCAAAAATTGCATCTAAAATGTCATTTCTGATCAGACAACCAAATTTGAGACAATTTTGAGCTGGTCACAAAAGTATCACGAAAATGACGTTTCCAATTAGACTGCCAAATTTGTGACAATTTCGATCTCGTCTGAAAAGTGTCGCTAAAATCCCATTTTTTATCAGACCGACAGTTTGAGACAATTTCGTGCTCGTCCCAAAAATGTCGCCAAAAATGCCTTTTCCAACGAGACTGCCAAATTTGAGAGAATTTTGAGCCCTTCCCAGAAGTGTAGCTAAAACGCTGTTTCGAATCAAACTGCTAATTTTGACACAATTTCGAGGTCGATCGAAAAGTGTTGCTAGAACGCCGTTTCTGATCAGACTCCCAAATTTGAGACTATTCCGAGCAAGTCCCAAAAGTGTCGCCAAAATGCCATTTCTGATCAGACTGCGAAATTTGAGACAATTCAGAGCTCGTCCAAAACGTGTCGCAAAAATGTAGTTTTTGATCAGACTGCAAAAATTATGAAAAATTCTGAGCTTGTCCCAAACATGACACGAAAAATTTGAGACAATTCCGATCTCATCCTAAAAGTGTCGCTAAAATTCAACCTGTCAAATTTGAGAAAATTCCGAGCTCGTCCCAAACTTGTCGCAAAAATGTAGTTTCTAATCAGACTGCCAAATCTGAGACAATTCCGATATCGCCCCAAAAGTGTCGCTAAAATGCAGTTTTAGATTAGACTGCCAAGTTTAAGACATTTCCAAGCACGTCGTAAAAGTATCGCCAAAACACCGTCGCCGATCAGACTGCCAAATTTGTTGAAACTCCGACCTCGTCCCAAAATGTGGCCAAAATACCGTTTCTGGTCAGATTGTAAAATTTTAGACAATTCCGATCTGGTCCCAAATGTATCGCGAAAATGTCATTTCTGAGCAGGCAGCCAAATTTCAAACAATTCCATGCTCATCCCAAACGTGTTGTGAAAATGTCATTTCCAGTTAGGCGGACAATTTTTAGTTGGTCCCCAAAAATGTCTCGAATACTCCATTTCATGTCAGACTGCCAAATTTGAGGCAATTCCGAGCTTGTCCCAAAAGTGTCGCTAAAACAACGTTGTTCGATCAGACTTCCTAATTTAAGACAATTTCGAGTTCCTCCCAAACTTGTTGCCAAAATGTCATTTCAAATCAAACTGCCAAATTTGAGACAATTCTAAGCTTGTTCCAAAAGGGTCGGCAACATGTCGCCAAAATGCTATTTCTGATCAGACAGCCAATTTTGAGACAATTCGAGCTCGTCTTAAGAGATTCGGCAAAATGTCGTTTCCAATTAGCCAGCCAAACTAGGGAAAATTTTGCGCTCGTCCTAAATGTGTTGCCAAAATGCTGTTTCCGATCAGATGGCCAATTTTGAGACAATTCACAACTCGCCCCATAAATGTCTCCAAAACGACGTTTCCGCTCACACTGTCAGATTGTAGACAATTCCGAACTCGTCCAAAAATTGCCGCTATAATGTAATTTCTGATCAGACAACCAAATTTGAGACAATTTTGAGCTGGTCACAAAAGTGTCACGAAAATGACGTTTCCAATTAGACTACGAAACTTGAGACAATTTCAATCTCGTCTGAAAAGTGTCACTAAAATGCTATTTCTGATCAGACCGCTAATTTGAGACAATTTCATGCTCGTCCCAAAAGTGTCGCCAAAAATGCCTTTTCCAACGAGACCGCCAAATTTGAGACAATTTTGAGCCCATCCCAGAAGTGTCACTAAAACGCTGTTTCGAATCAAACTGCTAATTTTGACCTAATTTCGAGGCGATCGAATAGTGTTACTAAAACGCCGTTTCTGATCAGACGCCCAAATTTGAGACTGTTCCGAGCGAGTCCCAAAAGTGTCGCCAAAATGCCATTTCTGATCGGACTGCGAAATTTGAGACAATTCAGAGCTCGTCCAAAATGTGTCGCAAAAATGTAGTTTTTGATCAGACTGCAAAAATTAAGAAAAATTTCGAGCTTGTCCCAAACATGACACGAAAAATTTGAGACAATTCCGATCTCGTCCTAAAAGTGTCGCTAAAATTCACCCTGCCAAATTTGAGAAAATTCCGATATCGTCCCAAATCTAAGACAATTTCGATATCGTCCTATAAGTGTCGCTAAAATGCAGTTTTAGATTAGACTGCCAAGTTTAAGACATTTCCAAGCTCGTCATAAAAGTTTCGCCAAAACACCGTTGGCGATCAGACTGCCAAATTTGTTGAAACTCCGAGCTCGTCCATAAATGTGGCCAAAATGCCGTTTCTGGTGAGATTGTAAAATTTTACACAATTCTGATTTTCTCCCAAAAGTATCGCGAAAATATCATTTCTGAGCAGACTGCCAAATTTCAAACAATTCCATGCTCATTCCTAACATGTTGTGAAAATGTCATTTCCAATTAGGCTGACAATTTTGAGCTGGTCCCCAAAAATGTCGCGAAAACTCCATTTCATGTCAGACTGCCAAATTTGAGGCAATTCCGAGCTCGTCTTAAAAGTGTCGCTAAAACAACGTTTTCCGATCAGACTTCCTAATTTGAGACAATTTCGAGTTCGTCCCAAACGTGTCGTCAAAATATCGTTTCAAATCAAACTGCCAAATTTGAGACAATTCTACCGTTGTTCCAAAAGGGTCGGCAACATGCTGCTTCTGATCAGCCAACCAATGCTGTTTCTAAAAGGGTCGGCAAAATGCAATTTCTGACCAAACTGCCAATTTTGAGACAATTCGAGCTCGTCCCAAAAGAGTCGGCAAAATGCCGTCTCCAATCAGCCAGCCAAACTAGAGAAAATTCTGAGCTCGTCCTAATAGGAGACAATTCCGATATCGACCCAATAGTGTCGCTAAAATGCAGTTTTAGATTACACTGCCAAGTTTAAGACATTTCCAAGCTCGTCGTAAAAGTATCTGAAAAACACCGTTGGCGATTAGACTGCCAAATTTGTTAAAACTCCGAGCTCGTCCCAAAATGTCGCCAAAATTCCGTTTTTGGTCAGATTGTAAAATTTTAGACAAATCCGAGCCGGTCCCAAAAGTATCGCGAAAATGTCATTTCTGAGCAGACTGCCAAATTTCAAATAATTCCATGGTCATCCCGAACCGGTTGTGAAAATGTCATTTCCAGTTAGGCTTACAATTTTGAGCTGGTCCCCAAAAATGTCGCGAAAACTCTATTTCATGTAAGACTGCCAAATTTGAGGCAATTCCGAGCTCGTACCAAAAGTGTCGCTAAAACAACATTTTCCGATCAGACTGCCTAATTTGAGACAATTACGAGTTCCTCCCAAACGTGTCGCCAAAATGTCGTTTCACATCAAACTGCCAAATTTGAGACAATTCTAAGCTTGTTCCAAAAGGGTCAGCAACATGTTGTTTCTGATCAGCCAGCCAATGTTGTTTCCAAAAGGGTCGGCTAAATGCTATTTCTGATCAGACTGCCAATTTTGAGACAATTCGAGCTCGTCCCAAAAGAGTCGTTAAAATGCCGTTTCCAATCGGCCAACCAAACTAGAGAAAATTCTGAGCTAGTCCTAAAAGTGTTGCCAAAACGTTGTTTCCGATCAGATGGCCAAATTTGAGACAATTCACAACTCGTCTCATAAATGTCTCCAAAACGACGTTTCCGCAAACAATGTCAGATTTAAGACAATTCTGAACTCGTTCCAAAATTGCCTCTAAAATGTCATTTCTGATCAGACAACCAAATTTTGAGACAATTTTGAGCTGGTCACAAAAGTGTCACGAAAACGACGTTTCCAATTAGACTGCCAAATTTGAAACAAATTCGATCTCGTCTGAAAAGTGTCGCTAAAATGCCATTTCTGATCAGACCGCCAATTTGAGACAATTTTGTGCTCGTCCCAAAAGTGTCACCAAAAATGCCTTTTCCGATGAGACCGCCAAATTTGAGACAATTTTGAGCCCATCCCAGAATTGTCACTAAAATGCTGTTTCAAATCAAACTGCCAATTTTGACACAATTTCGAGGTCGATCAAAAAGTGTTGATAAAATGTCATTTCTGATCAGAGCTCTCCCAAATTTGAGACTATTCCGAGGAAGGGCCAAAAGTGTCGCCAAAATGCCATTTCTGATCAGACTGCGAAATTTGATAGAATTCAGAGCTCGTCCAAAACTTGTCGCAAAAATGCAGTTTTTGATCAGACTGCAAAAGTTTGGAAAAATTCCGAGCTTGTCCCAAACATGACACGAAAAATTTGAGACAATTCTGATCTCGTCCTAAAAGTGTCGCTAAAATTCAACCTGCCAAATTTGAGAAAATTCCGAGCTCATCGCAAACTAGTCGCGAAAATGTAGTTTTTAATCAGACTGCAAAATCTGGGACAATTCCGATATCATCTTGAAAGTGTCGCTAAAAGTATATTTCAGACTAGACCGCCAAGGTTAACACATTTCCAAGCTCGTCATAAAAGTATCGCAAAAACATCGTTGGCAATCAGACTACCAAATTTGTTGAAACTCCGAGCTTGTCCCAAAATGTCGCAAAAATGCCGTTTCTGGTCAAATTGTAAAATTTTAGACACTTCCGATCTGGTCCCAAAAGTATCGCAAAAATGTCATTTCTGAGCAGACCGCCAAATTTCAAACACATCCATGCTCATCCCAAACGTGTTGTGAAAATGTCATTTCCAGTTAGGCTGGCAATTTTAAGCTGGTCCCAAAAAATGTCGCGAAAACTCCAGTTCATGTCACACTGCCAATTTTGAGGCAATTCCGAGCTCGCCCCAAAAGTGTCGCTAAAACAACATTTTCCGATCAGACTTCCTAATTTTAGACAATTTCGAGTTCCTCCCAAACATGTTGCTAAAATGTCGTTTCAAATCAAATTGCCAAATTTGAGGCAGTTCCAAGCTTGTTCCAAAAGGTTCGGGAACATGCTGTTTCTGATCAGCCACCCAATTTTGAGACAATTCGAGCTCATCCCAAAAGAGTTGGCAAAATACCGTTTCCAATCAGCCAGCCAAACTAGAGAAAATTCTGAGCTCGACCTAAAAGTGTTGCCAAAACGCTGTTTCTGATCAGACGGCCAAATTTGAGACAATTCACAACTCGTCCCATAAATGTCTCCAAAACAACGTTTCCGCACACACTGTTAGATTTAAGACAGTTCCGAACTCATCCAAAAATTGCTGCTAAAATGTCATTTCTAATCAGACAACCAAATTTGAGACAATTTTGAGTTGGTCACAAAAGTGTCACGAAAATGACGTTTCCAATTGGACAGCAAAATTTGAGACAATTTCGATCTCATCTGAAAAGTGTCGCTAAAATGCCATTTCTGATCAGACCGCCAATTTGAGACAATTTCATGCTCGTCCCAAAAGTGTCGCCGAAAATGCCTTTCCCAATGAGACTACCAAATTTGAGACAATTTTAAGCCCATCCCAGAATTGTCGCTAAAACACTGTTTCGAATCAAACTGGCAATTTTGACACAATTTCGAGGTCGATCGAAAAGTGTTGCTAAAATGCCGTTTCGAATCAAACTGGCAATTTTGACACAATTTTGAGCTGGTCCACCAAAAATGTCGCGAAAACTCCATTTCATGTCATACTCCCAAATTTGAGGCAAATCCGAGCTCGAATCAAACTGGCAATTTTGACACAATTTTCCGATTAGACTTCCTAATTTGAGACAGTTTCGAGTTCCTCTTAAGCAAATCGCCAAAATGTCGCTTCAAATCAAACTGCCAAATTTGAGACAATTCTAAGCTTGTTCCAAAAGTGTCGGCAACATGCCATTTCTGATCAGCCAACCAATGCTGTTTCCAAAACAGTCGGCAAAATGCTATTTCTGATCAGACTGCCAATTTTGAGACAATTCGACCTCGTCCCAAAAGAGTTGGCAAAATGTCGTTGCAAATCAGCCAGCAAAACTAGAGAAAATTCTGAGCTCGACCTAAAAGTGTAGCCAAAACGCTGTTTCCGATCGGATGGCCAAATTTCAGACAATTCACAACTCGTCCCATAAATGTCTCCGAAATGCCGTTTCAGGTCAGATTGTAAAATTTTAGCCAATTCCGATATGGTCCCAAAAGTATCGCGAAAATGCCATTTCTGAGCAGACTGCCAAATTTCCAACAATTCCATGCTCATCCCAAACGTGTTGTGAAAATGTCATTTCCAGTTAGGCTGACAATTTTGAGCTCGTCCAAAAAAATGTCGCGAAAACTCCATTTCATGTCAGACTGCCAAATTTGAGGCAATTCCGAGCTCGTCCAAAAAGTGTCACTAAAACAACATTTTCCGATCAGACTTCCTAATTTGAGACAATTTCGAGTTCCTCCTAAACATGTCGCCAAAATGTCGTTTCAAATCAAACTGCCAAATTTGGGACAAATCTAAGCTTGTTCCAAAAGGGTCGGCAACATGCTGTTTCCAAAAGGGTCGAAAAAATGGTATTTCTGACCAGACTGCCAATTTTGAGACCATTCGAGCTCGTCCCAAAAGAGTCGGCAAAATGCCGTTTCAAATCAGCCAGCCAAACTAAAGAAAATTCTGAGCTTGTCCTAAAAGTGTTGCCAAAACGCTGTTTCCGATCAGACGGCCAAATTCGAGACAATTCACAACTCGTTCCATAAATGTCTCCAAAACGACGTTTCCGCTCACACTGGTAGATTTAAGACAACTCTGAACTCGTCCAAAAATTGCCGCCAAAATGTCATTTCTGATCAGACAACCAAATTTGAGACAATTTTGAGCTGGTCAGAAAAGTGTAACGAAAATGTCGTTTCCAATTATACACCAAAATTTGAGACAATTTCAATCTCGTCTGAAAAGTGTCGCTTAAATGCCATTTCTGATCTGACCGCCAATTTGAGACAATTTCATGCTCGTCCCAAAAGTGTCGCCGAAAATGCCCTTCCCAATGAGATTGCCAAATTTGAGACAGTTTTGAGCCCATCCCAAAATTGTCGCTAAAACGCTGTTTCGAATCAAACTGGCAATTTTGACACAATTTCGAGGTCGATCGAAAAGTGTTGCTGAAATGCCGTTTCTGACCGGACTCCCAAATTTGAGACTATTTCGAGCAAGTCCCAAAAGTGTTGGCAAAATTCCATTTCTGATCAGACTGCGAAATTTGAGACAATTTAGAGCTCGTCCAAAACGTGTCGCAAAAATGCAGTTTTTGATAAGACTGCAAAAATTATTAAAAATTCCGAGCCTGTCCCAAACATGACCTGAAAAATTTGAGACAATTCTGATCCCGTCCTCAAAGTGTCGCTAAAATTCAACCTGCCAAATTTGAGAAAATTTCGAGCTCGTCCCAAACTTGCCACGAAAATGTAGTTTTTAATCAAACTGCCAAATCTGAGACAATTCCGATATCGTCCCAAAAGTGTCGTTAAAATGCAGTTTTGGATTAGACTGCCAAGTTTAAGACATTTCCAAGCTCGTCGTAAAAGTATCGCCTAAACACCGTTGGCGACCAGACTGCCAAATTAATTGAAACTCCGAGCTCGTCCCAAAATGTCACCAAAATGCCGATTCAAGTCAGATTGTAAAACTTTAGACAATTCCGATCTGGTCCCAAAAGTATCGCGAAAATGCCATTTCTGAGCAGACTGCCAAATTTCAAACAATTCCATGCTCATCCCAAACGTGTTGTGAAAATGTCATTTCCAGTTAGGCTGACAATTTTGAGCTCGTCCAAAAAAATGTCGCGAAAACTCCATTTCATGTCAGACTGCCAAATTTGAGGCAATTCCGTGCCCGTCCCAAAAGTGTCGCTAAAACAATGTTTTTCAATCAAACTTCCTAATTTGAGACAATTTCGAGTTCCTCCTAAACATGTCGCCAAAATGTCGTTTCAAATCAAACTGCCAAATTTGGGACAATTCTAAGCATGTTCCAAAAGGGTCAGCAACATGTTGTTTCTGATCATCCAACCAATGCTGTTTCCAAAAGGGTCGACAAAATGCTATTTCTGATCAGACTGCCAATTTTGAGACAATTCGACCTCGTCCCAAAAGAGTCGGCAAAATGCCGTTTCAAATCAGCCAGCCAAACTAGAGAAAATTTTTAGCTTGCCCTAAAAGTGTTGCCAAAATGCTATTTCCGATCAGACGGCCAAATTTGAGACAATTCACAACTCGTCCCATAAATGTCTCCAACACGACGTTTCCGCCCACACTATCAGATTTAAGACAACTCCGAACTCGTCCAAAAATTGCCGCTAAAATGTCATTTCTGATCAGACAACCAAATTTGAGACAATTTTGAGCTGGTCACAAAAGTGTCATGAAAATGACGTTTCCAATTAGACAGCAAAGTTTGAGACAATTTCGATCTCGTCTGAAAAGTGTCGCTAAAAAGCCATTTCTAATCAGACTGCCAATTTGACACAATTTCGTGCTCGTCCCAAAAATGTCACCGAAAATGCATTTTCCAATTAGATCGCCAAATTTGAGTCAATTTTGAGCCCATCCCAGAAGTGTCGCTAAAACGCTATTTCGAATCAAACTGCCAATTTTGACACAATTTCGAGGTCGATCGAAAAGTGTTGCTAAAATGCCGTTTCTGATCAGAGCTCGTCCAAATTTGAGACTATTCCGAGGAAGCCCCAAAAGTGTCTCCAAAATGCCATTTCTGATCAGACTGCGAAATTTGAGGCAATTCAGAGCTCGTCCAAAACTTGTCGCAAAAATACAGTTTTTGTTCAGACTGGAAAAATTATGAAAATTTTCGAGCTTGTCCAACACATGACACGAAAAATTTGAGACAATTCTAATCTCGTCCCAAAATGTCGCCAAAATGC
The DNA here is from genome assembly GCA_025200525.1 of Camellia lanceoleosa. NCBI lineage: Eukaryota > Viridiplantae > Streptophyta > Magnoliopsida > Ericales > Theaceae > Camellia > Camellia lanceoleosa. The sequence goes on along the minus strand of CM045768.1, from coordinate 86,175,109 downwards.
CGTTTCGGGTTAGATTGTAAAATTTTAGGCAATTCCGATATGGTCCCAAAAGTATCGCGAAAATGCCATTTCTGAGCGGACTGCCAAATTTCCAACAATTCCATGCTCATCCCAAACGTGTTGTGAAAATGTCATTTCCAGTTAGGCTGACAATTTTGAGCTCGTCCAAAAAAATGTCGCGAAAACTCCATTTCATGTCAGACTGCCAAATTTGAGGCAATTCCGAGCCCGTCCCAAAAGTGTCGCTAAAACAACATTTTCTGATCAGATTTCCTAATTTGAGACAATTTCGAGTTCCTCCTAAACATGTCGCCAAAATGTCGTTTCAAATCAAACTGCCAAATTTGGGACAATTCTAAGCTTGTTCCAAAAGGGTCGGCAACATGCGGTTTCTGATCATCCAGCCAATGTTGTTTCCAAAACGGTCGAAAAAATGGTATTTCTGACCAGACTGCCAATTTTGAGACCATTCGAGCTCGACCCAAAAGAGTCGGCAAAATGCCGTTTCAAATAAGCCAGCCAAACTAAAGAAAATTCTGAGCTTGTCCAAAAAGTGTTGCCAAAACGCTGTTTCCGATCAGACGGCCAAATTTGAGACAATTCACAACTCGTTCCATAAATGTCTCCAAAACGACGTTTCCGCTCACACTGTTAGATTTAAGACAACTCCGAACTCGTCCAAAAATTGCCGCTAAAATGTCATTTCTGATCAAACAACCAAATTTCGGACAATTTTGCGCTGGTCACAAAAGTGTCACGAAAATGACATGTCGAATTAGACAGCCAAATTTGAGACAATTTCGATCTCGTTTGAAAAGTGTCGCTAAAATGCAATTTCTGATCAAACTGCCAATTTGAGACAATTTCGTGCTCGTCCTAAATGTGTCACCGAAAATGCCTTTTCCAGTGAGACCGCCAAATTTGAGACAATTTTCAGCCCATCCCAGAATTGTCGCTAAAACGCTGTTTCCAATAAAACTGGCAATTTTGACACAATTTCGAGGTCGATCGAAAAGTGTTGCTAAAATGCCGTTTCTGATCTGAGCTCATCCAAATTAGAGACTATTCCGAGGAAGTCCCAAAAGTGTCGCCAAAATGCCATTTCTGATCAGACTGCGAAATTTGAGGCAATTCAGAGCTCCTCCAAACTTTTCGCAAAAATGCTGTTTTTCATCAGATTGGAAAAATTATGAAAATTTTCAAGCTTGTCCCAAACATGACACGAAAAATTTGAGATAATTCTGATCTCGTCCTAAAAGTGTCGCTAAAAATCATCCTGCCAAATTTGAGAAAATTCCGAGCTCGTCCCAAACTTGTCGCAAAAATGTAGTTTTTATTCAGACTTGCCAAATCTGAGACAATTCCGATTCGTCCCAAAAGTGTCGCTAAAATGCAGTTTGAGATTAGACTGCCAAGTTTAAGAGACTTTCAATCTCGTCGTAAAAGTATCGCCAAAACACCGTTGGCGATCAAACTGCCAAATTAGTTGAAACTCCGAGCTCGTCCCAAAATGTCGCCAAAATTCCGTTTTCTGATCAATTTGTAAAATTTTAGACAATTCTGATCTGGTCCCAAAAGTATCGCGAAAATGTCATTTCTGAGCAGATTGCCAAATTTCAAACAATTCCATGCTCATCCCAAACGTGTTGTGAAAATGTCAATTCTAGTTAGGCTAACAATTTTGAGCTGGTCCCCCAAAAATGTCGCGAAAACTCCATTTCATGTCAGACTGCCAAATTTGAGGCAATTCCGAGCTCGTCCCAAAAGTGTCGCTAAAGCAACGTTTTCCAATCAGACTTCCAAATTTGAGACAATTTCGAGTTCCTCTCAAACATGTCGCCAAAATGTCGTTTCAAATCAAACTGCCAAATTTGAGACAATTCTAAGCTTGTTCCCAATGGGTCGGCAACATGCTGTTTCTGATCAGCCAACCAATGTTGTTTCCAAAAGGGTCGGCAAAATGCTATTTCTGATCAGACTGCCAATTTTGAGAAAATTCGAGCTCGTCCCAACAGAGTCGGCAAAATGCCGTTGCAAATCAGCCAGCCAAACTAGAGAAAATTCTGAGCTCGTCCTAAAAGTGTAGCCAAAACGCTATTTCCGATCAGACGGCCAAATTTGAGACAATTCACAACTCGTCCCATAAATGTCTCCAAAACGACGTTTCCGCTCACAATGTCAGATTTAAGACAATTCTAAACTCGTCCAAAAATTGCCTCTAAAATGTCATTTCTGATCAGACAACCAAATTTTGAGACAATTTTGAGCTAGTCACAAAAGTGTCACGAAAACGACGTTTCCAATTAGACTGCCAAATTTGAAACAATTTCGATCTCGTCTGAAAAGTGTCACTAAAATGCCATTTCTGATCAGACCGCCAATTTGAGACAATTATGTGCTCGTCCCAAAAGTGTCACCAAAAATGCCTTTTCCGATGAGACCGCCAAATTTGAGACAATTTTGAGCCCATCCCAGAATTGTCGCTAAAATGCTGTTTCAAATCAAGCTGCCAATTTTGACACAATTTTGAGGTCGATCGAAAAGTGTTGATAAAATGTCATTTCTGATCAGAGCTCTCCCAAATTTGAGACTATTCGGAGGAAGGGCCAAAAGTGTCGCCAAAATGCCATTTCTGATCAGACTGCGAAATTTGATAGAATTCAGAGCTCGTCCAAAACTTGTCGCAAAAATGCAGTTTTTGATCAGACTGCAAAAATTATGAAAAATTCCGAGCTTGTCCCAAACCCGACACGAAAAATTTGAGACAATTCTGATCTCGTCCTAAAAGTGTCGCTAAAATTCAACCTGCCAAATTTGAGAAAATTTCGAGCTCGTCCCAAACTTGTCGCGAAAATGCAGTTTTTAATCAGACTTCCAAATCTGAGACAATTCCGATATCATCCCAAAAGTGTCGCTCAAATGCAATTGTAGATTAGACTACCAAGTTTAAGACATTTCCAAGCTCGTCGTAAATGTATCGCCAAAACACCGTTGGCAATGAGACTGACAAATTTGTTGAAACACCGAACTCGTCCAAAAATGTCGCCAAAATGTCGTTTCTGGTCAGATTGTAAAATTTTAGACAATTCCAATCTGGTCCCAAAAGTATCGCGAAAATGTCATTTCTGAGTAGACTACCAAATTTCAAACAATTCCATGCTCATCCCAAACGTTTTGTCAAAATGTCATTTCCAGTTAGGTTGACAGTTTTGAGCTGGTCCCCAAAAATGTCGTGACAACTCCATTTCATGTCCGACTGCCGAATTTGAGGCAATTCCGAGCTCTTCCCAAAAGTGATGCTAAAACAACGTTTTCCGATCAGACTTCCTAATTTGAGACAATTTCGAGTTCCTCCCAAATGTTGTTTCAAATCAAACTGCCAAATTTGAGGCAATTCTAAGCTTGTTCCAAAAGGGTCGGCAACATGCTGTTTCTGATCAGCCAGCCAATGTTATTTCCAAAAGGGTCGGAAAAATGCTATTTCTGATCAGATTGCCAATTTTGAGACAATTCGACCTCGTCCTAACAGAGTGGGCAAAATGCCGTTTCCAATCAGCCACCCAAACTAGAGAAAATTCTGAGCTCGTCCCAGAAGTGTTGCGAAAACGCTGTTTCCGATCAGACGGCTAAATTTTAGACAATTCACAACTCCTCCCATAAATGTCTCCAAAACGACGTTTCCGCTCACAATGTCAGATTTAAGACAATTCTAAACTCGTCCAAAAATTGCCTCTAAAATGTCATTTCTGATCAGACAACCAAATTTGAGACAATTTTGAGCTGGTCACAAAAGTGTCACGAAAATGACGTTTCCAATTATACAACAAAATTTGAGACAATTTTGATCTCGTCTGAAAAGTGTCGCTAAAATGCCATTTCTGATTAGACCGCCAATTTGAGACAATTTCATGCTCGTCCCAAAAGTGTCGCCGAAAATGCCTTTCCCACTGAGACTGCCAAATTTGAGACAATTTTGTGCCCATCCCAGAATTGTCGCTAAAACGCTGTTTCGAATCAAACTGGCAATTTTGACACAATTTCGAGGTCGATCGAAAAGTGTTGCTAAAATGTCGTTTCTGACCGAACTCCCAAATTTGAGATTATTCCGAGCAAGTCTCAAAAGTGTCGGCAAAATGCCATTTCTGATCAAACTGCGAAATTTGAGACAATTCAGAGCTCGTCCAAAACGTGTCTCAAAAATGCAGTTTTTAATCAGATTGCAAAAATTATCAAAAATTCCGAGCTTGTCCCAAACATGACACGAAAAATTTGAGACAATTCTGATCTCGTCCTAAAAGTGTCGCTAAAATTCAACCTGCCAAATTTGAGAAAATTCCAAGCTCGTCCCAAACTTGTCGCGAAAATGTAGTTTTTAATCAGACTGCCAAATCTGAGACAATTCCGATATCGTCCCAAAAGTGTCGCTAAAATGCAGTTTTAGATTAGACTGCCAAGTTTAGGACATTTCCAAGCTCGTCGTAAAAGTATCGCCAAAACACCGTTGGCGATCAAACTGCCAAATTAGTTGAAACTCCGAGCTCGTTCCAAAATGTCCCCAAAATGTCGTTTCGGGTCAGATTTGTAAAGTTTTAGACAATTCCGATCTGGTCCCAAAAGTATCGCGAAAATGCCATTTCTGAGCAGATTGCCAAATTTCAAACAATTCTATGCTCATCCCAAACGTGTTGTGAAAATGTCATTTCGAGTCAGGCTCACAATTTTAAGCTCGTCCAAAAAAATGTCACGAAAACTCCATTTCATGTCAGACTACCAAATTTGAGGCAATTCCGAGCATGTCCCAAAAGTGTCGCTAAAACAACGTTTTCCGATCAGACTTCCTAATTTGCGACAATTTCGAGTTCCTCCTAAACATGTCGCCAAAATGTCGTTTCAAATCAAACTGTCAAATTTGGGACAATTCTAAGCTTGTTCCAAAAGGGTCGGCAACATGCTGTTTTTGATCATCCAGCCAATGCTGTTTCCAAAAGGGTCGGCAAAATGCTATTTCTGATCAGTCTACCAATTTTGAGACTATTCGAGCTCGACCCAAAAGAGTCGGTAAAATGCCGTTTCAAATCAGCCAGCCAAACTAGAGAAAATTCTGAGCTAATTTTGAGAAAATTCTAATCAGACTGCGAAATTTGAGACAATTCAGAGCTTGTCCAAAACGTGTCGCAAAAATGCAGTTTTTGATCAAACTGCAAAAATTATGAAAAATTCCGAGCTTGTCCCAAACACGACACGAAAAATTTGAGACAATTCCAGTGTCGTCCTAAATGTGTCGTTAAAATTCAACCTACCAAATTTGAGAAAATTCCGAGCTCGTCCCAAACTTGTCGCGAAAATGTAGTTTTTAATCAGACTGCCAAATCAGAGACAATTCTGATATCGTCCCAAAAGTGTCGCAAAAATGCAGTTTTAGATTAGACTGCCAGGTTTAGGACATTTCCAAGCCCGTCATAAAAGTATCGCCAAAACACCGTTGGCAATAAGACTGCCAAATTTGTTGAAACTCCGAGCTCGTCCCAAAATGTGGCCAAAATGTCGTTTCTGGTCAGATTGTAAATTTTTAGACAATTCTAATCTGCTCCCAAAAGTATCGCGAAAATGTTATTTCTGAGCAGACTGCCAAATTTCAAACAATTCCATGCTCATCCCAAACGTGTTGTGAAAATGTCAATTCCAGTTAGGCTGACAATTTTGAGCTGGTCCCCAAAAATGTCTTGAAAACTCCATTTCACGTTAGACTGCCAAATTTGAGACAATTCCGATCTCGTCGCAAAAGTGTCGCTAAAATAGCGTTTTCCGATCAGACTGCCCAATTTGAGACAATTTCGAATCCCTCCCAAACATATCGCCAAAAAGTCGTTTCAACTCAAACAGCCAAATTTCAGACAATTCTAAGCTTGTTCCGAAAGGGTCGGCAACATGCTGTTTCTGATCAGCCAGCCAATGTTGTTTCCAAAAGGGTCGGCAAGATGCTATTTCTGATCAGACTGCCAATTTTGAGACAATTAGAGCTCATCCCAAAAAAGTCGGCAAAATGCTATTTCTGATTAGCCTGCCAAACTGGAGAAAATTCCTAGCTCGTCCTAAAAGTGTTGCCAAAACGCTCTTTCCCATCAGACGGCCAAATTTGAGACAATTCAAAACTCGCCCCATAAATGTCTCCAAAATGACGTTTCTGCTCACACTGTCAGGTTTAAGACAATTCCGAACTCGCCCAAAAATTGCCGCTAAAATGTCGTTTTTGATCAGACAACCAAATTTGAGACAATTTTGAGCTGGTCACAAAAGTGTCACGAAAATGACGTTTCCAATTAGACTGCCAAATTTGAGACAATTTCAATCTCGTCTGAAAAGTGTCGCTAAAATGCCATTTCTGACCAGACCGCCAATTTGAGACAATTTCGTGCTCGTCCCAAAAGTGTCACCGAAAAGTCCTTTTCCAACGAGACCGCCAAATTTGAGACAATTTTGAGCCCATCCCAGAAGTGTCGCTATAACGCTGTTTCCAATCAAACTGCCAATTTTGACACAATTTCGAGGCCGATCGAAAAGTGTTGCTAAAATGTCGTTTCTGATCAGACTCCCAAATTTGAGACTATTCCGAGCAAGTCCCAAAAGTGTCACCAAAATGCCATTTCTGATCAGACTGCGAAATTTGAGACAATTCAAAGCTCGTCCAAAACGTGTCGCAAATATGATGTTTTTTATCAGACTACAAAAATTATGAAAGATTCCGAGCTTGTCCCAAACTTGACACGAAAAATTTGAGACAATTTCGATCTCATCCTAAAAGTGTCGCTAAAATTCAACTTGCCAAATTTGACAAAATTCCGAGCTCGTCCCAAACTTGTCGCGAAAATGTAGTTTTTAATCCGACTGCCAAATGTGAGATAATTCTGATATCGTTCCAAAAGTGTCGCTGAAATGTAGTTTTAGATTAGACTGCCAAGTTTAAGACATTTCCAAGCTCGTCGTAGAAGTATCGCCAAAACACCGTTGGCGATCAGACTGAAAAATTTGTTAAAACTCCGAGCTCAACCCAAAATGTCGCCAGAATGCCGTTTCTGGTCAGATTGTAAAATTTTAGACAATTCCGATCTGCTCCCAAAAGTATCGCGAAAATGTCATTTCTGAGTAGAATGCCAAATTTAAAACAATTCCATGCTCATCCCAAACGTGTTGTGAAAATGTCACGACCCCCATTCCGCCCGTAGTACAATGGTGCCGTAATGGCCAGTAATCCGGGATTACCGAAGAGCTACTTTCAAAATTCACACACAACAGAGTATAATATATGGGGCTTACATGTGCCGGAGCAATATATGTAAATCTAATTAGTCCATAATAGCTGTGCATAGGTCAAATGAAATAGCATACATCTTTACATAACTTTACAACTTGAATACAAATATAATGAAGTGCAAAAATACATCCTGACCAAAAGGCTTCTCAAGCCAACATAAACAAAAGAAATTAACTACAAGCCAAGAAGCATGATCTTCAAGATGTTTGCAAAACACGAATCCAAAAACACATCGGCAAAACACCTCTAGGCGTCGCCGCCGTCCTGCTCATCACCTACATATATATAGAGAGGGTGAGTTTGGATACTCAGTGAATGGTATAAGAAATAAAGGGTTTACATGAATGATATCCGAGATCTTTTAACAAAACAATACATGGGATGAATCAAGTTCATCTATCAAATCTTTCAAGTTTCAAGGGATGTTTACTAGCATCAATATAGTACAAGTGATGACATTTCAAACAAACAAACCCACGCGGTAAACCGTCAGTGGCAAGACAAGGCAAGACAAGGGAGATATCTCAAATCAATGGTGCAGTTGCATTATAGTCCCCTGGTACTAAGGACTTGTGCTACAAATGCTTAGAGTCCCCTAGCACGTACGGACCTCCAAATTTGTGCTGCAAATGCTTAGAGTCCTCCAACACGTAAGGACTTCCAAATTGTGTGCTACAAATGCTTATAGTCCCCTAGCACGTACGGACTTTCAAGATTGTGCTGCAAATGCTTAGAGTCCTCCAGCACGTAAGGACTTTCCAAATTGTCATCAAAACAAGATATAATACTTGATATACAAAATAGGATTAATCATTCATGCTTACAAACACTTTCCAAAACAAAGCAAAACAAGGCTTTTATCAAACATTGTAACATAGCTTTATTAAAAATACCACTCACATAGCTCTTCAAACGTCGGGATCAAGGCAAGTCCAAGTCCTACAAACACATGGCAAGTTCATTGAATGTGCTTTTAAACAAGTTTCACATGTATACAAATGATCTCGGCATTCTTAAAAACTAAGTCAAATCAAAACAAACTCTGTTTCTCATCTTGGGTTAAACATGCTGGGCACCAACCAGGTCTAGGCCGAGGTTCCACACCTCCTTGCCGAGGTGTGGTCCCGAGGGCCACATTCAAGGATATGAAGTCGGGAAAATCTGGGTTTCCCTCTGCTGAAGAACATGAACATAAAGAACATAAAAACATAAATGCTCAATCACAACTTGTTATTTCAAAATCTGGGATTTTCATGCTATGAGTTTGAAAACATGGACCTGGGTACCCATACGTGAAGATCTTAGGAAAACAAACACAAATACATGAATCTTGATGCAAGCTTTCGGATCAAATCATGGCTTTTCTTCAAGAACACATTAACACTAACTTCCCTTTCTAAAGCCAACTTTAAATCAATACATGGCATGCAGAACAGATTCGATCATGCAATGCAGCTAGATGATCAATAAGAGCAACGAGAGTAGATCAAGATTCTAACCTCATAACGCAAATCAAACGGCTTGAACTCTAGGAATCGAGCTCGGGATCTACTTCTCTCTCTAAAGACTTCTTCTTCTTCTAGAGCTTCTCTCTCCTCAAGAACAAAGATATGATACAAAATGATACATTTTTAGGTTTGCCGGCTAACTTAACACTCAGCTCGGACACGTGGCAATGGTTGGTTGGTTCAGCACAACAGGTGACTGACTGAAAAGACAAGACTATGACATAACGTGTTCAACAAGCTAGGTTGCAAGGGTACTCCGGCAAGTAACAATCTCGGCTAAGAACGAGGCTTCGGCAAGTAAGGTCTCAATGATCTCGGCTAGGAAGGCCAACACTTGGCCTAGCTGCGCCACACCTCAGCCTAGATGTGCCACACCTCAGTCTAGGTCATACCTGTCTAGGAACAAGATCACTTGGGTTCAAGGGTAACTTCTCGGCCTAGATTATACACATCTCAGCCTTGGTGATGAACACCTCGGCCTAGATAATGACATCTCGGCCAATATGTCAGGGTGCGAGTGGAGGTCAACCAAAGGAATCCCAAGATGGTTCTAGGTGTAAGAGTATCAAATGAGCGACCTAGGCTCAAGATGACCTCGGTTCAAACACACACCGAACAAGGAACATAGCATGCGAGTAACACTTATGCAAGACAAGTCAAGGAATGCAGATGCAACATATCGAGACAAGATCATGAAATACATGCAAGCATGACTAGAGTGGAGTGGGGGTTGTCACATCCTACCCTTCTTAAAGAAGTTTGGTCCCCAAACTTGAGTTACCTTGATTCAAAAACAACTCTGGATGTCGGACTTTCATCTCTTCTTCCATTTCCCATGTGGCATCCCTATCGTAATGTTCCTTCCATTCGATTTTCACCATTGATATCGATTTGTTCCGTAACCATTTCACTTGCCTATTAATAATCCGTACCGGCTTCTCCTCATAATCCAAATCTTCATTAATCCCAATCCCGAAATGGTCAATCACATGCAGGGGATCCCGAATATACTTCCTCAACATCGAAATATGGAACACATTGTGAACTTGACTTAGTTCTGGTGGTAAAGCAAGTCTATAGGCAGTCGTGTTAATCTTCTCAAGAATTTCAAATGGCCCGATGTAGCATGGCACTAACTTACCTTTCTTCCCAAATCTGGAAACTCCTTTCACCGGTGAAACCTTCAGGAACACATGGTCCCCAACTTCAAATTCCAACTCTCTTCTCCTTTGGTCGGCATAACTCTTCTGCCGGCTCTGGGCAGCTCTGATCCTATGTCGAATGAGTTTAATCTTCTCGGTTGTCACTTGAATCAGTTCGGGGCCGATCAAAACTTTATCTCCTACTTCAGTCCAACATATCGGCGATTTGCACTTCCTTCTATACAAAGCTTCATACAGCGCCATGCTAATGCTAGCTTAATAACAGTTGTTGTAAGCGAATTCTACTAACGATAGGTGATCTCAACTTCCCTTGAAATCTAACACACATAGTCTGAGCATATCTTCAAGTGTCTGAATCGTTCTTTCTGTTTCCCATCGGTTTTAGGGTGAAAAGATGTGCTAAACTTCAACTCGGTTCCCAAGGCTCTTTGTAAACTCTGCCAAAATCTACAAACAACTTCGGATCTCGGTCTGAAACAACGGACATCGGCACTCCATGAAGCCTCACAATCTCATTCATATATAGTACAGCTAGTCAGTCAGCATTGAATGTAGTCTGAACAGATTGTAAAATTTTAGGTAATTCCGATCTGGTCCCAAAAGTATCGCGAAAATGTCATTTTTGAGCAGACTGCCAAATTTCAAACAATTCCATGCTCATCCCAAACATGTTGTGAAAATGTCATTTCCAGTTAGGTTGACAATTTTGAGCTGGTCCACAAAACGTCGCGAAAACTCCATTTCATGTCAAACTGCCAAATTTGAGGCAATTCCGAGCTCATCCTAAAAGTGTCGCTAAAACAACGTTTTCCGATCAGACTTCCTAATTTCAGACAATTTTGAGTTCCTCCCAAACGTGTCGCCAAAATGTCGTTTCAAATCAAACTGCCAAATTTGAGACAATTCTAAGCTTGTTCCAAAATGGTCGGCCAATGCTGTTTCCAAAAGGGTCGGCAAAATGCCATTTCTGATCAAACTGCCAATTTCGAGAAAATTCGAGCTCGTCCCAAAAGAGTCGGCAAAATGCCGTTTCCAGTCATCCAGCCAAACTAGAAAAAATTCTAAGCTCGTCCTAAAACTGCTGCCAAAACGCTGTTTCCGATCAGACAGCCAAATTTGAGACAATTCACAACTCGCCCCAAAAATGTCTCCAAAACGACGTTTCCACTCACACTATCATATTTAAGACAATTCCGAACTCGTCCAAAAATTGCCGCTAAAATGTCATTTTTGATCAGACAACCAAATTTGAGACAATTTTGAGATGGTCATAAAAGTGTCACGAAAATGACGTTTCCAATTAGACTGCCAAATTTGAGACAATTTTGATCTCGTCTGAAAAGTGTTGCTAAAATGCCATTTCTGATCAGACCGGCAATTTGAGACAATTTCGTGCTCGTCCCAAAAGTGTCGCCAAAAATGCCTTTTCCAACGAGACCGCCAAATTTGAGCCCATCCCAGAAGTGTCGCTAAAACGCTGTTTCGAATCAAACTGCCAATTTTGACACAATTTCGAGGTCGATCGAAAAGTGTTGCTAAAATGCCGTTTCTAATCAGACTCCCAAATTTGAGACTATTCTGACCAAGTCCCAAAAAGTGTCGCCAAAATGCCATTTCTGATCGAACTGCGAAATTTTAGGCAATTCAGAGCTCATCCGAAACGTGTCGCAAAAATGCAGTTTTTGATCAAACTACAAAAATTATGAAAAATTTTGAGCTTGTCCCAAACATGACACGAAAAATTTGAGACAATTCCGATCTTATCCTAAAAGTGTCGCTAAAATTCCACCTACCAAATTTGAGAAAATTCCAAGCTCGTCCCAAACTTGTCGCTAAAATGTAGTTTTTAATCAGATTGCCAAATTTGAGACAATTTTGAAATCGTCCCAAAAGTGTCGCAAAAATGCAGTTTTAGATTAGACTGCCAAGTTTAGGACATTTCCAAGCTCGTCGTAAAAGTATCGCCAAAACACCGTTGGCGATCTGACTGCCAAATTTGTTGAAACTCTGAGATCAACCCAAAATGTCGCCAAAATGCCGTTGCTGGTCAGATTGTAAAATTTTAGACAATTCCGATCTGGTCCCAAAAGTACCGCGAAAAGGTCATTTCTGAGCAGACTGCCAAATTTCAAACAAGTCCATGCTCATCCCAAACGTGTTGTGAAAATGTCATTTCCAGTTAGGCGGACAATTTTGAGCTGGTTCCCAAAATTGTCGCGAAAACTCCATTTCATGTGAGACTGCCAAATTTGAGGCAATTCCTAGCTCGTCCCAAAAGTGTGGCTAAAACAACGTTTTTCCGATCAGACTTCCTAATTTGAGACAATTTCGAGTTCCTTCCAAACGTTTCGCCCAAATGTCGTTTCAAATTCAATTGCCAAATTTGAGACAATTCTAAGCTTGTTCCAAAACGATTAGAACATGTTGTTTCGATCACCACCAATGTCAGTTTCCAAAAGGGTCGGCAAAATGCTGTTTCTGATCATACTGCCAATTTTGAGACAATTCGAGCTCGTCCCAAAAGAGTCAGCAAAAGGCCGTTTCCAATCAGCCAGCCAAACTAGAGAAAATTCTGAGCTCGTCCTAAAAGTGTTGCCAAAACGCTGTTTCCGATCAGACGGCCAAATTTGAGACAATTCACAACTCGTCCCATAAATGTCTCCAAAACGACGTTTCCGCTCACATTGTCAGATTTAAGACAATTCCGAACTCGTCCAAAAATTGCCGCTAAAATGTCATTTCTGATCAGACAACCGAATTTGAGACAATTTTGAGCTGGTCACAAAAGTGTCACGAAAATGACGTTTCCAATTAGACTGCCAAATTTGAGACAATTTCGATCTCGTCTGAAAAGTGTCGCTAAAATGCCATTTCTGATCAAACCACCAATTTGAGACAATTTCGTGCTCGTCCCAAATGTGTCACAAATAATGACTTTTCCAACGAGACCGCCAAATTTGAGACAATTTTGAGCCCATCCCAGAAGTGTCGCTAAAACACTATTTCCAATCAAACTGCCAATTTTGACACAATTTCGAGGCCGATCGACAGGTGTTGCTAAAATGTCGTTTCTGATCAGACTCCCAAATTTGAGACTATTCCGAGCAAGTCCTAAAACTGTCGCCAAAATGCCATTTCTGATCAAACTGCGCAATTTGAGACAATTCAGAGCTCGTCCAAAACATGTACCAAAAATGCAGTTTTTGATCCGACTGCAAAAATTATGAAAAATTCCGAGCTTGTCCCAAAGATGACCCGACAAATTTGAGACAATTCCAATGTCGCCCTAAAAGTGTTGCTAAAATTCAACCTGCCAAATTTGAGAAAATTCCAAGCTCGTCCCAAACTTGTCGTGAAAATGTAGTTTTTCCTCAGACTGCCAAATCTGAGACAATTTCAATATCATCCCAAAAGTGTCACTAAAATGCAGTTTTAGATTAGTCTACCAAGTTTAAGACATTTCCTAGCTCGTCGTAAAAGTATCGCCAAAACACCGTTGGCGATCAGACTGCCAAATTTGTTGAAACTCTGAGCTCATCACCAGAATGTCGTATCTGGTCAGATTGTAAAATTTTAGACAATTTCGATCTGGTCCCAAAAGCATCGCGAAAATGTCATTTCTTAGCAGACTGCCAAATTTCAAACCATTCCATGCCCTTTTTTTGGGGGGAATTAATTTTTTGGGTGAATTCAATTCCATGCTCATTCCAAACGTGTTGTGAAAATGTCGTTTCCAGTTAGGTTGAAAATTTTGAGCTGGTCCCCAAAAATGTCACGAAAACTCCATTTCATGTCAGACAGCCAAATTTGAGGCAATTTCGAGCTCGTCCCAAAAGTGTCGCTAAAACAACATTTTCCGATCAGACTTCCTAATTTGAGACAATTTCGAGTTCCTCCCAAACATATCGCCAAAATGTCGTTTCAATTCAAACGGCCAAATTTGAGACAATTCTAAGCTTGTTAAACAAGGGTCAGCAACATGCTGTTTCTGATCGGCCAGCCAATGTTGTTTCCAAAAGGGTCGGCAAAATGCTATTTCTGATCAGACTGCCAATTTTGAGACAATTCGAGCTCAACCCAACAGAGACGGCAAAATGCCTTTTCCAATCAGCCAGCCAAACTAGAGAAAATTCTGAGCTCGTCCTAAAAGTGTTGCCAAAACGCTATTTCCGATCAGACGGCCAAATTTGAGACAATTCACAACTCGCCCAAAAAAAATGCCTCCAAAACGACGTTTCCGCTCACACTGTCAGATTTAAGACAATTCCGAACTCGTCCAAAAATTACAGCTAAAATGTCATTTCTGATCAGACAACCAAATTTGAGACAATTTTGAGCTGGTCACAAAAGTATCACGAAAATGACGTTTCCAATTAGACTGCCAAATTTGAGACAATTTCGATCTCGTCTGAAAAGTGTCGCTAAAATCCCATTTTTTATCAGACCGGCAATTTGAGACAATTTCGTTCTCGCCCCAAAAGTGTCGCCAAAAATGCCTTTTCCAACAAGACTGCCAAATTTGAGACAATTTTGAGCCCTTCCCAGAAGTGTCGCTAAAACGCTGTTTCGAATCAAACTGCCAATTTTGACACAATTTCGAGGTCGATCGAAAAGTGTTGCTAGAACGCCGTTTCTGATCAGACTCCCAAATTTGAGACTATTCCGAGCAAGTCCCTAAAGTGTCGCCAAAATGCCATTTCTGATCGGACTGCGAAATTTGAGACAATTCAGAGCATGTCCACAACGTGTCGCAAAAATATAGTTTTTGATCTGACTGCAAAAATTATGAAAAATTCCGAGCTTGTCCCAAACATGACACGAAAAATTTGAGACAATTCCGATCTCGTCCTAAAAGTGTCGCTAAAATTCAACTTGCCAAATTTGAGAAAATTCCGAGCTCGTCCCAAACTTGTCGTGAAAATGTAGTTTCTAATCAGACTGCCAAATCTGAGACAATTCCGATATCGCCCCAAAAGTGTCGCTAAAATGCAGTTTTAGATTAGACTGCCAAGTTTAAGACATTTCCAAGCACGTCGTAAAAGTATCGCCAAAACACCGTCGTCGATCAGACTGCCAAATTTGTTGAAACTCCGACCTCGTCCCAAAATGTGGCCAAAATACCGTTTCTGGTCAGATTGTAAAATTTCAGACAATTCCGATCTGGTCCCAAATGTATCGCGAAAATGTCATTTCTGAGCAGGCAACCAAATTTCAAACAATTCCATGCTCATCCCAAACGTGTTGTGAAAATGTCATTTCCAGTTAGGCGGACAATTTTTAGTTGGTCCCCAAAAATGTCTCGAAAACTCCATTTCATGTCAGACTGCCAAATTTGAGGCAATTCCGAGCTTGTCCCAAAAGTGTCGCTAAAACAACGTTGTCCGATCAGACTTCCTAATTTTAGACAATTTCGAGTTCCTCCCAAACTTGTTGCCAAAATGTCGTTTCAAATCAAACTGCCAAATTTGAGACAATTCTAAGCTTGTTCCAAAAGGGTCGGCAACATGCTGTTTCTGATTAGCCAGCCAATGTTGTTTCCAAAAGGGTCAGCAAAATGCTATTTCTGATCAGACAGCCAATTTTGAGACAATTCGAGCTCGTCCCAAGAGATTCGGCAAAATGTCGTTTCCAATCAGCCAGCCAAACTAGGGAAAATTTTGCGCTCGTCCCAAAGGTGTTGCCAAAATGCTGTTTCCGATCAGACGGCCAATTTTGAGACAATTCACAACTCGCCCCATAAATGTCTCCAAAACGACGTTTCCGCTCACACTGTCAGATTTAAGACAATTCCGAACTCGTCCAAAAATTGCCGCAATAATGTCATTTCTGATCAGACAACCAAATTTGAGACAATTTTGAGCTGGTCACAAAAGTGTCACGAAAATGACGTTTCCAATTAGACTACCAAACTTGAGACAATTTCAATCTCGTCTGAAAAGTGTCACTAAAATGCCATTTCTGATCAGACCGCCAATTTGAGACAATTTCGTGCTCGTCCCAAAAGTGTCGCCAAAAATACCTTTTCCAACGAGACCGCCAAATTTGAGACAATTTTGAGCCCATCCCAGAAGTGTCGCTAAAACGCTGTTTCGAATCAAACTGCTAATTTTGACACAATTTCGAGGTCGATCGAAAAGTGTTACTAAAACGCCGTTTCTGATCAGACTCCCAAATTTGAGACTGTTCCGAGCGAGTCCCAAAAGTGTCCCCAAAATGCCATTTTTGATCAGACTGCGAAATTTGAGACAATTCAGAGCTCGTCCAAAACGTGTCGCAAAAATGCAATTTTTTATCAGACTGCAAAAATTATAAAAAATTTCGAGCTTGTCCCAAAAATTGAGACAATTCCGATCTCGTCCTAAAAGTGTCGCTGAAATTCAACCTGCCAAATTTGAGAAAATTCCGATATCGTCCCAAATCTAAGACAATTTCGATATCGTCCCAAAAGTGTTGCTAAAATGCAGTTTTAGATTTGACTGCCAAGTTTAAGACATTTCCAAGCTCGTCGTAAAAGTATCGCCAAAACAACGTTGGCGAGACTGCCAAATTTGTTGAAACTCCGAGCTCGTCCATAAATGTGGCCAAAATGCCGTTTCTGGTCAGATTGTAAAATTTTACACAATTTTGATTTTCTCTCAAAAGTATCGCGAAAATGTCATTTCTGAGCAGACTGCCAAATTTCAAACAATTCCATGCTCATTCCTAACGTGTTGTGAAAATGTCATTTCCAATTAGGCTGACAATTTTCAGCTGGTCCCCAAAAATGTCAGAAAAACTCCATTTCTTTTCAGACTGCCAAATTTGAGGCAATTCCGAGCTCGTCTTAAAAGTGTGGCTAAAACAACGTTTTCTGATCAGACTTCCTAATTTGAGACAATTTCGAGTTCCTCCCAAACGTGTCGTCAAAATATCATTTCAAATCAAACTGCCAAATTTGAGACAATTCTAGCCTTGTTCCAAAAGGGTCGGCAACATGCTGCTTCTGATCAGCCAACCAATGTTGTTTCCAAAAGGGTTGCCAAAATGCAATTTCTGACCAAACTGCCAATTTTCAGACAATTCGAGCTCGTCCCAAAAGAGTCGGCAAAATGCCGTCTCCAATCAGCCAGCCAAACTAGAGAAAATTCTGAGCTCGTCCTAATAGGAGACAATTCCGATTTCGAACCAATAGTGTCGCTAAAATGCAGTTTTAGATTAGACTGCCAAGTTTAAGACATTTCCAAGCTCGTCGTAAAAGTATCTCAAAAACACCGTTGGCGATCAGACTGCCAAATTTGTTCAAACTCCGAACTCGTCCCAAAATGTCGCCAAAATTCCGTTTTTGGTCAGATTGTAAAATTTTAGACAAATCCGAGCCGGTCCCAAAAGTATCGCGAAAATGTCATTTCTGAGCAGACTGCCAAATTTCAAATAATTCCATGCTCATCCCGAACCTGTTGTGAAAATGTCATTTCCAGTTAGGCTTACAATTTTGAGATGGTCTCCAAAAATGTCGCGAAAACTCTATTTCATGTAAGACTGCCAAATTTGAGGCAATTCCGAGCTCGTACCAAAAGTGTCGCTAAAACAACATTTTCCGATCAGACTGCCTATTTGAGACAATTTCGAGTTCTTCCCAAACGTGTCGCCAAAATGTCGTTTCAAATCAAACTGCCAAATTTGAGACAATTCTAAGCTTGTTCCAAAAGGGTCAGCAACATGCTGTTTCTGATCAGCCAACCAATGTTGTTTCCAAAAGGGTCGGCTAAATGCTATTTCTGATCAGACTGCCAATTTTGAGACAATTCGAGCACGTCCCAAAAGAGTCGGCAAAATGCCGTTTCCAATCGGCCAGCCAAACTAGAGAAAATTCTGAGCTAGTCCTAAAAGTGTTGCCAAAACGCTGTTTCCGATCAGACGGCCAAATTTGAGACGATTCACAACTCGTCTCATAAATGTCTCCAAAACGACATTTCCGCTCACAATGTCAGATTTAAGACAATTCTGAACTCGTCCAAAAATTGCCTCTAAAATGTCATTTCTGATCAGACAACCAAATTTTCAGACAATTTTGTGCTGGTCACAAAAGTGTCACGAAAACGACGTTTCCAATTAGACTGTCAAATTTGAGACAATTTCGATCTCGTCTGAAAAGTGTCGCTAAAATGCCATTTCTGATCAAACCGCCAATTTGAGACAATTTCGTGCTCGTCCAAAAAGTGTCGCCAAAAATTCCTTTTCCGATGAGACCGCCAAATTTGAGAGAATTTGGAGCCCATCCCAGAATTGTCGCTAAAACGCTATTTCAAATCAAACTGCCAATTTTGACACAATTTCGAGGTCGATCGAAAATTGTTGCTAAAATGTCATTTCTGATCAGAGCTCTCCCAAATTTGAGACTATTCCGAGGAAGTGCCAAAAGTGTCGCCAAAATGCCATTTCTGATCAGACTGCGAAATTTGATAGAATTCAGAGCTCGTCCAAAACTTGTCGCAAAAATGCAGTTTTTGATCAGACTGCAAAAGTTAGGAAAAATTCCGAGCTTGCCCCAAACATGACACGAAAAATTTGAGACAATTCTGATCTCGTCCTAAAAGTGTCGCTAAAATTCAACCTGCCAAATTTGAGAAAATTCCGAGCTCGTCGCAAACTAGTCGCGAAAATGTAGTTTTTAATCAGACTGCAAAATCTGGGACAATTCCGATATCGTCTTGAAAGTGTCGCTAAAATGTAGTTTCAGACTAGACCGCCAAGGTTAAGACATTTCCAAGCTCGTCGTAAAAGTATCGCAAAAACACCGTTGGCAATCAAACTACCAAATTTGTTGAAACTCCGAGCTTGTCCCAAAATGTCGCCAAAATGTCGTTTCTGGTCAAATTGTAAAATTTTAGACAATTCCGATCTGGTCCCAAAAGTATCGCGAAAATGTCATTTCTGAGCAGACTGCCAAATTTCAAACACTTCCATGCTCATCCCAAACGTGTTGTGAAAATGTCATTTCCAGTTAGGCTGACAATTTTGAGCTGGTCCCAAAAAATGTCGCGAAAACTACATTTCATGTCACACTGCCAATTTTGAGGCAATTCCAAGCTCGCCCCAAAAGTGTCGCTAAAACAACATTTTCCGATCAGACTTCCTAATTTTAGACAATATCGAGTTCCTCCCAAACATGTTGCTAAAATGTCGTTTCAAATCAAATTGCCAAATTTGAGGCAGTTCTAAGCTTGTTCCAAAAGGTTCGGGAACATGCTGTTTCTGATCAGCCAGCCAATTTTGAGACAATTCGAGCTCGTCCCAAAAGAGTCGGCAAAATACCGTTTCCAATCAGCCAGCCAAACTAGAGAAAATTCTGAGCTCGACCTAAAAGTGTTGCCAAAACGCTGTTTCTGATCAGACGGCCAAATTTGAGACAATTCACAACTCGTCCCATAAATGTCTCCAAAACAACGTTTCCGCCCACACTGTCAGATTTTAGACAGTTCCGAACTCATCCAAAAATTGCTGCTAAAATGCCATTTCTAATCAGACAACAAAATTTGAGACAATTTTGAGCTGGTCACAAAAGTGTCACGAAAATGACGTTTCCAATTGGACAGCAAAATTTGGGACAATTTCGATCTCGTCTGAAAAGTGTCGCTAGAATGCAATTTCTGATCAGAACGCCAATTTGAGAAAATTTCATGCTCGTCTCAAAAGTGTCGCAGAAAATGCCTTTCCCAATGAGACTACCAAATTTGAGACAATTTTAAGCCCATCCCAAAATTGTCGCTAAAACGCTGTTTCGAATCAAACTGGCAATTTTGACACAATTTCGAGGACGATCGAAAAGTGTTGCTAAAATGCCGTTTCTGATCAGACTCCCAAATTTGAGACTATTCTGAGCATGTCCCAAAAGTGTCAGCAAAATGCCATTTCTGATCAGACTGCGAAATTTGAGACAATTCAGAGCTCGTCCAAAACGTGTCGCAAAAATGCAGTTTTTGATCAGACTGGAAAAAATTTCAAAAATTTCGAGCTTGTCCCAAACATGACACGAAAAATTTGAGACAATTCTAATCTCGTCCTAAAAGGGTCGCTAAAATTCAACTTGCCAAATTTTAGAAAATTCTGAGCTCGTCCCAAACTTGTCGCGAAAATGTAGTTTTTAATCAGATTGCCAAATCTGAGACAATTCCGATATCGTCCCAAAAGTGTCGCTAAAATGCAGTTTTAGATTAGACTGCCAAGTTTAAGACATTTCCAAGCTCGTCGTAAAAGTATCGCCAAAACACCATTGGCGATCAGACTGCCAAATTTGTTGAAACTCCGAGCTCGTCCCAAAATGTCGCCAAAATGCCGTTTCGGGTCAGATTGTAAAATTTTAGACAATTCCGATCTAGTCCCAAAAGTACGCGAAAATGCCATTTCTGAGCAGACTGCTAAATTTCAAACAATTCCATGCTCATCCCAAACGTGTTGTGAAAATGTCATTTCCAGTTAGGCTGACAATTTTGAGCTGGTCCAAAAAAATGTCGCGAAAACTCCATTTCATGTCAGACTGCTAAATTTGAGGCAATTCCAAGCCCGTCCCAAAAGTGTCGCTAAAACAACATTTTTCGATCAGACTTCTTAATTTGAGACAATTTCGAGTTCCTCCCAAACGTTTCGCCCAAATGTCGTTTCAAATTCAATTGCCAAATTTGAGACAATTCTAAGCTTGTTCCAAAAGGGTCGGCAACATGTTGTTTCTGATCAGCCAGCCAATGCTGTTTCCAAAAGGGTCGGCAAAATGCTGTTTCTGATCATACTGCCAATTTTGAGACAATTCGAGCTCGTCCCAAAAGAGTCAAGAAAGGTCAAGTTTCAATCACCACCAAACTAGAGAAAATTTGGAGCTCGTCCTAAAAATGCTGCCAAAACGCTATTTCCGATCAGACGGCCAAATTTGAGAAAATTCACAACTCGTCCTATAAATGTCTCCAAAACGACATTTTCGCTCACACTGTCAGATTTATGACAATTCCGAACTCGTTCAAAAATTGCCACTATAATGTCATTTCTGATCAGACAACCGAATTTGAGACAATTTTGAGCTGGTCACAAAAGTGTCACGAAAATGACGTTTCAAATTAGACTGCCAAATTTGAGGCAATTTCGATGTCGTTTGAAAAGTGTCGCTAAAATGCCATTTCTGATCAGATCGCCAATTTGAGACAATTTCGTGCTCTTCCCAAAAGTGTCGCCGAAAATGCCTTTTCCTATGAGACCGCCAAATTTCAGACAATTTTGAGCCCATCCCAGAAGTGTCGCTAAAATGCTGTTTCGAATCAAACGGCCAATTTTGACACAATTTCGAGGTCGATCGAAAAGTGTTACTAAAATGCTGTTTCTGATCAAAGCTCGTCCAAATTTGAGACTATTCCGAGGAAGTCCCAAAAGTGTCGCCAAAATGCCATTTCTGATCAGACAGCGAAATTTGAGGCAATTCAGAGCTCGTCCAAAACTCGTCGCAAAAATGCAGTTTTTCATCAGACTGGAAAAATTATGAAAATTTTCGAGCTTGTCCAAAACATGACACGAAAAATTTGAGACAATTCTAATCTCGTCCTAAAAGTGTCGCTAAAATTCAACCTGCCAAATTTGAGAAAATTCCGAGCTCGTCCCTAACTTGTCGTGAAAATGTAGTTTTTAATCAAACTGCCAAATCTGAGACAATTTCGATATCGTCCCAAAAGTGTCGCTAAAATGCAGTTTTAGATTAGACTGCCAAGTTTAAGACATTTCCAAGCTCGTCGTAAAGTATCGCCAAAACACCGTTGGCCATTAGACTGCCAAATTAGTTGAAACTCCGAGCTCGTCCCAAAATGTCGCCAAAATGCTGTTTTTTGATCAATTTGTAAAATTTTAGACAATTCTGATCTGGTCCCAAAAGTATCGCGAAAATGTCATTTCTGAGCAGACTGCCAAATTTCAAACAATTCCATGCTCATCCCAAACGTGTTGTGAAAATGTCATTTCTAGTTAGGCTAACAATTTTGAGCTGGTCCCCCAAAAATGTCGCGGAAACTCCATTTCATGTCAGACTGCCAAATTTGAGGCAACTCCGAGCTCGTCCCAAAAGTGTCGCTAAGGCAATGTTTTCCGATCAGGCTTCCAAATTTGAGACAATTTCGAGTTCCTCTCAAACATGTCGCCAAAATGTCGTTTCAAATCAAACTGCCAAATTTGAGACAATTCTAAGCTTGTTCCCAAAGGGTCGGCAACATGTTGTTTCTAATCAGCCAACCAATGCTGTTTCCAAAAGGGTCGGCAAAATGCTATTTCTGATCAGACTGCCAATTTTGAGAAAATTCGAGCTCGTCCCAAAAGAGTTGGCAAAATGCCGTTGCAAATCAGCCAGCCAAACTAGAGAAAATTCTGAGCTCGTCCTAAAAGTGTAGCCAAAACGCTATTTCCGATCAGACGGCCAAATTTGAGACAATTCACAACTCGTCCCATAAATGTCTCCAAAACGATGTTTCCGCTCACACTGTCAGATTTAAGACAATTCCAAACTCGTCGAAAAATTGCCGCTAAAATGTCATTTCTGATTAGACAACCAAATTTGAGACAATTTTGAGCTGGTCACAAAAGTGTCACGAAAATGACGTTTCCAATTAGACAGCAAAATTTGACACAATTTCGATCGCGTCTGAAAAGGGTCGCTAAAATGACATTTCTGATCAGACCACCAACTTGTGACAATTTTGTGCTCGTCCCAAAAGTGTCGCCGAAAATACCATTTCCAATGAGACCGCCAAATTTGAGACAATTTTGAGCCCATCCAAGAAGTGTCGCTGAAATGCTGTTTCGAATCAAACTGCCAATTTTGACACAATTTCGAGGTCGATAGAAAAGTGTTTGCTAAAATGCCGTTTCTGATCAGACTCCCAAATTTGAGACAATTCCGAGCAAGTCCCAAAAGTGTCGGCAAAATGCCATTTCTGATCAGACTGCGAAATTTGAGACAATTCTGAGCTTGTCCAAAACGTGTCGCAAGAATGCAGTTTTTTATCAGACTGCAAAAATTATGAAAAATTCCGAGCTTGTCCCAAACACGACACGAAAAATTTGAGACAATTCTAATCTCGTCCTAAAAGTGTCGCTAAAATTCAACCTGTCAAATTTGAGAAAATTTCGAGCTCGTCCCAAACTTGTCGTGAAAATGCAGTTTTCAATCAGACTGCCAAATCTGAGACAATTCCGATATCATCCCAAAAGTGCCGCTAAAATGCAATTGTAGATTAGACTACCAAGTTTAAGACATTTCCAAGCTCGTCGTAAAAGTATCGCCAAAACACCGTTGGCAATGAGACTGACAAATTTGTGGAAACACCGAGCTCGTCCAAAAATGTCGCCAAAATGTCGTTTCTGGTCAGATTGTTAAATTTTAGACAATTCCGATCTAGTCCCAAAAGTATCGCGAAAATGTCATTTCTGAGTAGACTACCAAATTTCAAATAATTCCATGCTCATCCCAAACGTTTTGTGAAAATGTCATTTCCAGTTAGGCTGACAGTTTTGAGCTGGTCCCCAAAAATGTCGTGAAAACTCCATTTCATGTCCCACTTCCGAATTTGAGGCAATTCCGAGCTCTTCCCAAAAGTGATGCTAAAACAACGTTTTCCGATCAGACTTCCTAATTTGAGACAATTTCGAGTTCCTCCCAAACGTGTCGCCAAAATGTTGTTTCAAATCAAACTGCCAAATTTGAGGCAATTCTAAGCTTGTTCCAAAAGGGTCGGCAACATGCTGTTTCTGATCAGCCAGCCAATGTTGTTTCCAAAAGGGACGGCAAAATGCTATTTCTGATCAGACTGCAAATTTTGAGACAATTGGACCTCGTCCCAACAGAGTGGGCAAAATGCCGTTTCCAATCAGCCAGCTAAACTAGAGAAAATTCTGAGCTCGTCCTAGAAGTGTAGCAAAATGCTGTTTCCAATCAGACGGCCAAATTTGAGACAATTCACAACTCGTCCCATAAATGTCTCCAAAACGACGTTTCCGCTCACACTGTCAGATTTAAGACAATTCCGAACTCATCGAAAAATTGCCGCTAAAATGTCATTTCTGATTAGACAACCAAATTTGAGACAACTTTGAGCTGGTCACAAAAGTGTCACGAAAATGCGTTTCCAATTAGACAGCAAAATTTGACACAATTTCGATCTCGTCTGAAAAGTGTCGCTAAATGACATTTCTGATCAGACTGCCAATTTAGACAATTTCGTGCTCGTCCCAAAAGTGCCGCCGAAAATGCCTTTTCCAATGAGACCGCCAAATTTGAGACAATTTTGAGCCCATCCCAGAAGTGTCGCTAAAACGCTATTTCGAATCAAACTGCCAATTTTGACACAATTTCGAGGTCGATCGAAAAGTGTTGCTACAATGACGTTTCTGATCAGACTCCCAAATTTGAGACAATTCCAAGCAAGTCCCAAAAGTGTCGGCAAAATGGCATTTCTGATCAGACTGCGAAATTTGAGACAATTCTGAGCTCGTCCAAAACGTGTCGCAAAAATGCCGTCTCCAATCAGCCAGCCAAACTAGAGAAAATTTTGAGCTCATCCTAAAAGTGTTGCCAAAATGTTGTTACCAATCAGACGGCCAAATTTGAGACAATTCAAAACTCATCCCATAAATGTCTCCAAAACGACGTTTCCGCTCACACAGTCAAATTTAAGACAATTCCGAACTCGTTCAAAAATTGTCGCTAAAATGCCATTTCTGATCAGACAACCAAATTTGAGACAATTTTTGAGCTGGTCACAAAAGTGTCACAAAAATGACGATAGCAATTAGACTGCCGAATTTGAGACAATTTCAATCTGGTCTGAAAAGTGTCGCTAAAATGCCCTTTCTGATCGGACCGCCAATTTGAGAATATTTCGTGCTCATCCCAAAAGTGTCGCCAAAAATGCCTTTTCCAATGAGACTCGCCAAATTTGAGACAATTTTGAGCCCATCCCAGAAGTGTCGCTAAAACGATGTTTCGAATCAAACTACCAATTTTGACACAATTTCGAGGTCGATCGAAAAGTGTTGGTAAAATGCCGTTTCTGATCAGAGCTCGTCCAAATTTTAGACTATTCCGAGCAAGTCCCAAAACTGTCGCCAAAATGCCATTTCTGATCAGACTGCGAAATTTGAGACAATTCAGAGCTCGTCCAAAACGTGTCGCAAAAATGCAGTTTTTGATCAGACTGCAAAAATTATGAAAAATTCCGAGCTTGTCCCAAACATGACACGGAAAATTTCAGACAATTCCGATCTCGTCCTAAAAGTGTCGCTAAAATTCAACCTGCCAAATTTGACAAAATTTCGAGCTCGTCCCAAACTTGTCGCGAAAATGTAGTTTTTAATCAGACTGCCAAATCTGAGACAATTCTGATATCGTCCTAAAAGTGTCGCTAAAATGCAGTTTTAGATTAGATTGCCAAGTTTAAGACATTTCCAAGCTCGTCGAAAAAGTGTCGCCAAAACACCGTTGGCAATCAGACTGCCAAATTTGTTCAAACTCCGAGCTCGTCCCAAAATGTGGCCAAAATGCCGTTTCGGGCCAGATTTGAAAATTTTAGACAATTCCGATCTGGTCCTAAAAGTATCAGGAAAATGTCATTTCTGAGCAAACTGCCAAATTTCCAACAATTTCATGATCATCCCAAACTTGCTGTGAAAATGTCATTTCCTGTTAGGCTGACAATTTTGAGCTGGTCCCCAAAAATGTCGCGAAAACTCCATTTCATGTCAGATTGCCAAATTTGAGGCAATTCCAAGCTCGTCCCAAAAGTGTCACTAAAACAACGTTTTTCGATCAGACTGCCCAATTTGAGACAATTTCGAGTCCCTCCCAAACGTGTCGCCAAAAAGTCGTTTCAACTCACACTGCCAAATTTGAGACAATTCTAAGCTTATTCCAAAAGGGTCGGCAACATGTTGTTTCTGTTCAGCCAGCCAATGCTGTTTCCAAAAGGATCGGCAAAATGCTATTTCTGATCAGACTGCAAATTTTGAGAGAACTCGAGCTCGTCCCAAAAGTGTCGCTAAAATGCAGTTTTAGATTAGACTGCCAAGTTTAAGACATTTCCAAGCTCGTCGTAAAAGTATCGCCAAAACACCGTTGGCGATCAGACTGCCAAATTTGTTGAAACTCCAAGATCGTCCCAAATGTGGCCAAAATGCCATTTTTGGTCTGATTGGAAAATTTTAGGCAATTCCGATCTAGTCCCAAAAGTATCGCGAAAATGTCATTTCTGAGCAGACTGCCAAATTTCAAACAATTCCATGCTCATCCCAAACGTGTTGTGAAAATGTCATTTCCGGTTAGGCTGACAATTTTGAGCTGGTCCCCAAAAATGTCGCGAAAACTTCGTTTCATGTCAGACTCCCAAATTTCATGCAATTCTGAGCTCGTCCCAAAAGTGTCGCTAAAACAACGCTTTCCGATCAGACTGCCCAATTTGAGACAATTTCGAGTCCCTCCCAAACGTGTCGCCAAAAAGTCGTTTCAACTCAAACTGTCAAATTTCAGACAATTCTAAGCTTGTTCTAGAAGGGTTGGCAACATGCTGTTTCTGATCAGCCAGCCAATGTTGTTTCCAAAAGGGTCGGCAAAATGCTATTTCTGATCAGACTGCCAATTTTGAGACAATTCGAGCTCGTCCCAAAAGAGTTGGCAAAATGTCGTTTCCAATCAGCCAGCCAAACTAGAGAAAATTCGGAGCTCGTCCTAAAAGTGTCGCCAAAACGTTGTTTCTGATCAGACGGCCAAATCTGAGACAATTCACAACTCATCCCATAAATGTCTCCAAACGACGCTCACCACAATCGGTTAAGGCAATTCCGAACTCGTCCAAAAATTGCCGCTAAAATGTCATTTCTAATCAGACAACCAAATTTGAGACAATTTTGAGTTGGTCACAAAAGTGTCACAAAAATGACATTTCCAATTAGACTGCCAAATTTGAGACAATTCCGATCTCGTCCTAAAAGTGTCGCTAAAATTCAACCTTCCAAATTTGAGAAAATTCCGAGCTCGTCCCAAGCTAGTCGCGGAAATGTAGTTTTTAATTAGACTGCCAAATCTGAGACAATTCCGATATCGTCCCAAAAGTGTCGTTAAAATGCAGTTTTAGATTAGACTGCCATGTTTATGACATTTCCAAGCTCGTCCCCAAAGTATCGCCAAAACACCGTTGGCGATCAGCCTGCCAAATTTGTTAAACTCCGAGCTCGTCCCAAAATTTGTCAAAAATGCCATTTCTTGTCAAATTTTAAAATTTTAGACAATTCCGATCTGGTCCCAAAAGTATCGCGAAAATGTCATTTCTGAGCAGAATGTCAACTTTAAAACAATTCCATGCTCAATCCAAACGTGTTGTGAAAATGTCATTTCTAGTTAGGCTGACAATTTTTAGCTGGTCCACAAAAATGCCGCGAAAACTCCATGTCATGTCAGACTGCCAAATTTGAGGCAATTCCGAGCTCGCCCCAAAAGTGTCGCTAAAACAACGTTTTCCGATCAGACTGCCCAATTTGAGACAATTTCGAGTCCCTCCCAAACGTGTCGCCAAAAAGTCGTTTCAACTCACACTGCCAAATTTGAGACAATTCTAAGCTTATTCCAAAAGGGTCGGCAACATGTCAAGCTTCGATCACCACCAATGTTGTTTCCAAAATTACAAAATGCTATTTCTGATCAGACTGCAAATTTTGAGAGAACTCGAGCTCGTCCCAAAAGAGTCGGCAAAATGCCGTTTCCAATCAGCTAGCCAAACTAGAGAAAATTCTGAGCTCGTCCTAAAAGTGTCGCCAAAACGCTGTTTCCGATCAGACGGCCAAATTTGAGACAATTCACAACTCGTCCCATAAATGTCACCAAAACGACGTTTTCGCTCACACTGTCAAATTTAAGACAATTCCGAACTCGTCCAAAAATTGCCGCTAAAATGTCATTTCTGATCAGACAACCAAATTTGAGACAATTTTGAGCTGGTCACAAAAGTGTCAGGAAAATGACGTTTCCAATTAGACTGCCAAATTTGAGAAAATTTCGATCTCGTCTGAAAAGTGTCGCTAAAATGCCATTTCTGATCAGACTGCCAATTTGAGACAATTTCGTGCTCGTCCCACAAGTGTCACCAAAAATGCCTTTTCCAATGAGACCCGCCAAATTGGAGACAATTTTGAGCCCATCCTAGAAGTGTCGCTAAAACGCTGTTACGAATCAAATTGCCAATTTTGACACAATTTCGAGGTCGATCGAAGAGTGTTGCTAAAATGCCGTTTCTGATCAGAGCTCGTCCAAATTTGAGACTATTCCGAGCAAGTCCCAAAAGTGTCGCCAAAATGCCATTTCTGATCAAACTGCGAAATTTGAGACAATTCAGAGCTCGTCCAAAACATGTCGTAAAAATGCAGTTTTTGATCAGATTGCAAAAATTCTGAAAAATTCCGAGCTTATCCCAAACATGACACGAAAAATTCGAGACAATTCTGATCTCGTCCTAAAAGTGTGGCTAAAATTCAACCTGCCAAATTTGAGAAAATTCCGAGCTCATCCCAAACTTGTCGCGAAAATGTAGTTTTTAATCAGACTGCCAAATCAGAAACAATTCCGATATCATCCCGAAAGTGTCAGTACAATGCAGTTTTAGATTAGACTGCCAAGTTTAAGACATTTCCTAACTCGTCGCAAAAGTATCGCCAAAACACCATTGGCGATCAGACAGCCAAATTTGTTGAAACTCCGAGTTCGTCCCAAAACGTGCCCAAAATGCCGTTTCTGGTTAGATTGTAAAATTTCTGGCAATTCCGATCTGGTCCCAAAATATCGCAAAAATGTCATTTTTGAGCAGACTTCCAAATTTCAAACAATTCCATGCTCATCCCAAACGTGTTGTGAAAATGTCATTTCCAGTTAGGCTGACAATTTTGAGCTGGTCCCGAAAAATGTCGCGAAAACTCCATTTCACGTCAGACTGCCAAATTTGAGACAATTCCGATCTCGTCGCAAAAGTGTCGCTAAAACAACGTTTTCCGATCAGACCGCCCAATTTTAGACAGTTTCGAGTCCCTCTCAAACGTATCGCCAAAAAGTCGTTTCAACTCAAACAGCCAAATTTGAGACAATTCCAAGCTTGTTCCAAAAGGGTCGACAACATGCTGTTTCTGATCAGCCAGCCAATGCTGTTTCCAAAACGGTCGGCAAAATGCTATTTCTGATCAGACTACCAATTTTGAGACAATTCGAAAGTGTCGGTAACATGAAGTTTTAGATTAGACTGCCAAGTTTAAGACATTTCCCAGCTCGTCGCAAAAGTATCGCCAAAACACCGTTGGCGATCAGACTGCCAAATTTGTTGAAACTCCGAGCTCGTCCAAAAATGTGGCCAAAATGCCGTTTCTGGTCAGATTGTAAAATTTTAGACAATTCCGATCTGGTCCCAAAAGTATCGTGACAATGTCATTTCTAAGCAGGCAGCCAAATTTCAAACAATTCCATGCTCATCCCAAACGTGTTGTGAAAATGTCATTTCCAGTTGAGCTGACAATTTTGAGCTGGTCCCCAAAAATGTCGCAAAAACTCCATTTCATGTCAGACTGCCAAATTTGAGGAAATTCTGAGCTCGGCCCAAAAGTGTCGCTAAAACAACGTTTTCCGATCAGACTGCCCAATTTGAGACAATTTCGAGTCCCTCCCAAACGTGTCGCCAAAATGTAGTTTCAAATCAAATCGCCAAATTTGAGACAATTCTAAGCTTGTTCCAAAAGAATTGGCAACATCTTTTTTCGATCACCGACCAATGTTGTTTCCAAAAGGGTTGACAAAATGCTATTTCGATCGGTGCCAATTTTGAGACAATTAAATCTCCCAAAAATTCGGCAAAATGTCGTTTCAATCGACCAACCAAACTAGAGAAAATTAAGGCTCGTCTAAAAGTGTTTCCAAAAGCTGTTTCGATCGAGCAGCCAAATTTGAGACAATTCACAACTCGTCTCATAAATGTCTCCAAAACGACGTTTCCGCTCACAATGTCAGATTTAAGACAATTCTGAACTCGTCCAAAAATTGCCTCTAAAATGTCATTTCTGATCAGACAACCAAATTTTGAGACAATTTTGAGCTGGTCACAAAAGTGTCACGAAAACGACGTTTCCAATTAGACTGCCAAATTTGAAACAATTTCGATCTCGTTTGAAAAGTTTCGCTAAAATGCCATTTCTGATCAGACCGCCAATTTGAGACAATTTCGTGCACGTCCCAAAAGTGTCGCTAAAAATCCCTTTTCCCACGAGTCCCGCCAAATTTGAGACAATTTTCAGTCCATCCCAGAACTGTCGCTAAAACGCTGTTTCAAATCAAACACCCATTTTGACACAATTTCGAGGTCGATCGAAAAGAGTTGCTAAAATGCCGTTTCTGATCGAAGCTCGTCCAAATTTGAGACTATTCCGAGCAAGTCCCAAAAGTGTCGCCAAAATACCATTTCTAATCAGACTGCGAAATTTGAGACACTTCAGAGCTTGTCCAAAACGTG
This sequence comes from Camellia lanceoleosa, assembly GCA_025200525.1. Taxonomy (NCBI): domain Eukaryota; kingdom Viridiplantae; phylum Streptophyta; class Magnoliopsida; order Ericales; family Theaceae; genus Camellia; species Camellia lanceoleosa. The sequence continues at coordinate 86,144,589 of CM045768.1, read as the reverse complement.
TCGCAAAAATGCAGTTTTTGATCAAACTGCAAAAATTATGAAAAATTCCGAGCTTGTCCCAAACATGACACGAAAAATTTGAGACAATTCCGATCTCGTCCTAAAAGTGTCGCTAAAATTCAACCTGCCAAATTTGAGAAAACTCCGAGCTCGTCCCAAACTTGTCACGAAAATGTAGTTTTTACTCAGACTGCCAAATCTGAGCCAATTCCAATATCGTCCCAAAAGTGTCGCTAAAATGCGATTTTAGATTAGACTGCCAAGTTTAAGACATTTCCAAGCTCGTCGTGAAAGTATCGCCAAAACACCGTTGGCGATTAGCCTGCCAAATTTGTTGAAACTCCGAGCTCATCCCAAAATGCGGCCAAAATGCCGTTTCTGGTCAGATTGCAAAATTTTAGACAATTCCGATTTGGTCCCAAAAGTATCGCGAAAATGTTATTTCCAGTTAGGTTGAAAATTTTGTGCTGGTCCCCAAAAATGTCGCGAAAACTCCATTTCATGTCAGACTGCCTAATTTGAGGCAATTCCGAGCTCGACCCAAAAGTGTCGCTCAAACAACGTTTTCCGATCAGACTGCCCAATTTGAGACAATTTGGAGTCCCTCCCAAACATGTCGCCAAAATGTCAAATCAGATCAAACTGCCAAATTTGAGACAATTTTAAGCTTGTTCCAAAAGGGTCAGCAACATGTTGTTTCTGATCAGCCAGCCAATGCTGTTTCCAAAACGGTCGGCAAAATGCTACTTTTGATCAGACTGCCAATTTTGAGACAATTCGAGCTCGTCCTAAAAGAGTCGGCAAAATGCCGTTTCCAATCAGCCAGCCGAACTAGAGAAAATTCTTAGCTCGTCCTAAAAGTGTCGCCAAAATGTTGTTTCTGATCAGATGGCCAAATTTGAGACAATTCACAACTCGTTCCATAAATGTCTCCAAAACGACGTTTCCGCTCACACTGTCAAATTTAAGACAATTCCGAACTCATCCAAAAATTGCAGCTAAAATGTCATTTCTGATCAGACAACCTAATTTGAGACAATTTTGAGCTGGTCACAAAAGTGTCACGAAAATGACGTTTCCAATTAGACTGCCAAATTTGAGACACCTTCGATCTCGTTTGAAAAGTGTCGCTAAAATGCCATTTCTGATCAGACCGCCAATTTGAGACAATTTCGTGCCCGTCACAAAAGTGTCGCCAAAAATGCCTTTTCCAATGAGAGCCGCCAAATTTGAGAGAATTTTGAGCCCATCCCAGAAGTGTCGCTAAAACGCTGTTTCGAATCACACTGCCAATTTTGATACAATTTTGAGGTCGATCGGAAAGTGTTGCTAAAATGCCGTTTCTGATCAAAGCTCATCCAAATTTAAGACTATTCCGAGCAAGTCCCGAAAGTGTCGCCAAAATGCCATTTCTGATCGGACTACGAAATTTGAGACAATTCAGAGCTCGTCCAAAACGTGTCGCAAAAATGCAGTTTTTGATCAGACTGCAAAAATTATGAAAAATTCCGAGCTTGTCCCAAACATGACACGAAAAATTTGAGACAATTCCGATCTCGTCCTAAAAGTGTCGCTAAAATTCAACCTGCCAAATTTGAGAAAATTCCTAGCTCATCCCAAACTTGTCGTGAAAATGTAGTTTTTAATCAGACTGCCAAATCTGAGACAATTTCGATATCGTCCCAAAAGTGTCGCTAAAATGCAGTTTTAGATTAGACTGCCAAGTTTAAGACATTTCCAAGCTCGTCGGAAAAGTATCACCAAAACACTGTTCGCGATCAGCCTGCCAAATTTGTTGAGACTCCGGGCTCGTCCCAAAATGTGGCCAAAATGCCATTTCTGGTCAGATTGTAAAATTTTAGACAATTCCGATCTGGTCCCAAAAGTACCGCGAAAATGTCATTTCTAACCAGACTGTCAACTTTCAAACAATTCCATGCTCATACCAAACGTGTTGTGAACATGTCATTTCCAGTTAGGTTGAAAATTTTTAGCTGGTCCCCAAAAATGTCGCGAAAACTCCATTTCATGTCAGACTGCCAAATTTGAGGCAATTCCGAGCTCGTCCCAAAAGTGTCGCTGAAACAACGTTTTCCGATAAGACTGCCCAATTTGAGACAATTTGGAGACCCTCCCAAAGGTGTCGCCGAAATGTCGTTTCAACTCAAACTGCCAAATTTGAGACAATTCTAAGCTTGTTCCAAAAGGGTCGGCAACATCTTTGTTTACGATTAACCGACCAATGTTGTTTCCAAAATTGACAAATGCTACTTTTGATCAGATTGCCAATTTTGAGACAATTCGAGCTCGTTCCAAAAGAGTCGGCAAAATGCCGTTTCCAATCAGCCAGCCAAAGTAGAGAAAATTCTGAGCTCATCCTAAAAGTGTCGCCAAAACGACGTTTCCGCTCACACAGTCAAATTTAAGACAATTCCGAACTCGTCCAAAAATTGCCGCTAAAATGTCATTTCTGATCAGACAACAACATTTAAGACAATTTTGAGCTAGTCACAAAAGTGTCACGAAAATGACATTTCCAATTAGACTGCCAAATTTGAGACAAATTCGATCTCGACTGAAAAGTGTCGCTAAAATGCCATTTCTGATCAGACCGCCAATTTTAACACAATTTCTAGGTTGATCGAAAAGTGTTGCTAAAATGCCGTTTCTGATTAGAGCTAGTCCAAATTTGAGAATATTCCAAGCAAGTCCCAAAAATGTCACCAAAATGCCATTTCTGATCAAACTGCGAAATTTGAGACAATTCAGAGCTCGTCCAAAACGTGTCGCAAAAATGAAGTTTCTGATTAGACTGCAAAAAATATGAAAAATTCCGAGCTTGTCCGAAACATGACACGAGAAATTTGAGACAATTCCGATCTCATCCTAAAAGTGTCGCTAAAATTCAACCCGCCAAATTTGAGAAAATTCCGAGCTCATCCCAAACTTGTCTCGAAAATGTAGTTTTTAATCGGACTGCCAAATCTGAGACAGTTCCGATATCGTCCTAAAAGTGCCGCTAAAATGCAGTTTTAGATTAGACTGCCAAGTTTATGACATTTCCAAGCTCGTCATAAAAGTATCGCCAAAAGCTAAATTTGTTAAACTCCGAGCTCGTCCCAAAATGTGGCAAAAATGCCGTTTCTGGTCAGATTGTAAAATTTTAGAAAATTCCGATCTGGTCCCAAAAGTATCACGAAAATGTCATTTCTGAGCAGACTGTCAACTTTCAAACAATTCCATGCTCATCCCAAACGTGTTGTCAAAATGTCGTTTCCAGTTAGGCTGACAATTTTTAGCTGGTCCACAAAAATGTCGCGAAAACTCCATTTCATGTCAGACTGCCAAATTTGAGGCAATTCCGAGCTCGTCCCAAAAGTGTCACTAAAACATCGTTTTCCGATCAGGCTGCCCAATTTGAGACAATTTCGAGTCCCTTCCAAACGTGTTGTGAAAATGTCATTTCCAGTTAGGCTAAAAATTTTTAGCTGGTCCCCAAAAATGTCGCGAAAACTCCATTTCATGTCAGACAGCCAAATTTGAGGCAATTCCAAGCTCGTCCCAAAAGTGTTGCTAAAACAACGTTTTCGGATAAGACTGCCCAATTTTGACACAATTTCTAGGTTGATTGAAAAGTGTTGCTAAAAAGCCGTTTCTGATCAGAGCTCGTCAAATTGGTGAATATTCCGAGCAAGTCCCAAAAGTGTCGCCAAAATGCCATTTTTGATCAGACTGCAAAATTTGAGACAATTCAGAGCTTGTCCAAAACATGTCGCAAAATTGCTGTTTTTTATCAGACCGCAACAATTATGACGAATTCCAAGCCTGTCCCAAACATCACACGAAAAATTTGAGACAATTTTGATCTCGTCCTAAAACTGTCGCTAAAATTCAACCTGCCAAATTTGAGAAAATTCCGAGCTCGTCCCAAACTTGTCGCAAAAATGCAGTTTTTAATCAGTCTGCCAAATCTGAGACAATTCCGTTATCGTCCCAAAAGTGCCGCTAAAATGCAGTTTTAGATTAGACTGCCAAGTATAAGACATTTCCAAGCTCGTCGCAAAAGTATCGCCAAAACACCGTTGGCGATCAGTCTGCCAAATTTGTTCAACTCCGAGCTCGTCCCAAAATGTGGCCAAAATGCCGTTTCTGGTCAGATTGTAAAATTTTACAAAATTCCAATCTGCTCCAAAAAGTATCGCGAAAATGTCATTTCTGAGCAGACTGTCAACTTTCAAACAATTCCATGCTCATCCCAAACGTGTTGGGAAAATGTCATTTCCAGTTAGGCTAACAATTTTTAGCTGGTCCCTAAATATGTCGCGAAAACACCATTTCATGTCAGACTGCCAAATTTGAGGCAATTCCGAGCTCGTCCCAAAAGTGTCGCTAAAACATCGTTTTCCGATCAGACTGCCCAATTTGAGACAATTTCGAGTCCCTCCCAAACGTGTCGCCAAAAAGTCGTTTCAACTCAAACTGCCAAATTAGAGACAATTCTAAGCTTGTTCCAAAAGGGTCGGCAACATCTTTGTTTCGATTAGCCGACCAATCTTTGTTTCCAAAAGGGTCGGCAAAATGCTATTTCTGATCAGACTGCCAATTTTGAGACAATTCGAGCTCATCCCAAAAGAGTTAGCAAAATGCCGTTTCCAATCAGCCAGCCAAACTAGAGAAAATTCTGAGCACGTCCTAAAAGTGTTGCCAAAACGTTGTTTCCGATCAGACGGCCAAATTTGAGACAATTCACAACTCGTACCATAAATGTCTCCAAAACGACGTTTTCGCTTACACTGTAAGATTTCAGACAATTCCGAACTCGTCCAAAAATTGCCACTAAAATGTCATTTCTGATCAAACAACCAAATTTGAGACAATTTTGAGCTGGTCACAAAAGTGTCACGAAAATGACGTTTCCAATTAGACTGCCAAATTTTAGACAATTTCGATCTCGTCTGAAAAGTGTTTCTAAAATGCCAATTCTGATCAGACCGCCAATTTGAGACAATTTCGTGCGTGTCCCAAAAGTGTCGCCAAAAATGCCTTTTCCAACGAGACCGCCAAATTTGAGACAATTTTGAGCCCATCCTAGAAGTGTCGCTAAAATGCTGTTTCGAATCAAACTGCCAATTTTGACACAATTTCGAGGTCGATCGAAAAGTGTTGCTAAAATGCCATTTCTGCTCAGAGCTCATCCAAATTTGAGACTATTCCAAGCAAGTCCCAAAAGTGTTGCCAAAATGCCATTTCTGATCAGACTGCGAAATTTGAGACAATTTAGAGCTCGTCCAAACCATGTCGCAAAAATGCAGTTTTTGATCAGACTGCAAAAATTAAGAAAAATTCTGAGCTTGTCCCAAACATAACACAAAAAATTTGAGACAATTCCGATCTCGTCCTAAAAGTGTCGCTAAAATTCAACCTGCCAAATTTGAGAAAATTCCGAGCTCGTCCCAAACTTCTCGCGAAAATGTAGTTTTTAATCACACAGCCAAATCTGAGACAATTCCGATATCGTCCCAAAAGTGTCGCTAAAATGCAGTTTTAGATTAGACTGCCAGGTTTAAGACATTTCCAAGCTCGTCGTAAAAGTATTACCAAAACACCGTTGGCGATCAGAATGCCAAATTTGTTGAAACTCCGAGATCGTCCCAAATGTGGCCAAAATGCCGTTTCTGGTCAGAGTGGAAAATTTTAGGCAATTCCGATCTAGTCCCAAAAGTATCGCGAAAATGTCATTTCTGAGCAGACTGCCAAATTTCAAATAATTCCATGCTCATCCCAAACGTGTTGTGAAAATGTCATTTCCGGTTAGGCTGACAATTTTGAGCTGGTCCCCAAAAATGTCGCGAAAACTTCGTTTCATGTCAGACTCCCAAATTTCATGCAACTCTGAGCTCGTCCCAAAAGTGTCGCTAAAACAACGCTTTCCGATCAGACTGCCCAATTTGAGACAATTTCAAGTCCCTCCCAAACGTGTCGCCAAAAAGTCGTTTCAACTCAAACTGTCAAATTTCAGACAATTCTAAGCATGTTCTAGAAGGGTCGGCAACATGCTGTTTCTGATCAGCCAGCCAATGTTGTTTGCAAAAGGGTCGGCAAAATGCTATTTCTGATCAGACTGCCAATTTTGAGACAATTCGAGCTCGTCCCAAAAGAGTTGGCAAAATGTCGTTTCCAATCAGCCAGCCAAACTAGAGAAAATTCGGAGCTCGTCCTAAAAGTGTCGCCAAAACGTTGTTTCCGATCAGACGGCCAAATCTGAGACAATTCACAACTCGTCCCATAAATGTCTCCAAAACGACGTTTTCGCTCACACTGTCAAATTTAAGGCAATTCCGAACTCGTCCAAAAATTGCCGCTAAAATGTCATTTCTAATCAGACAACCAAATTTGAGACAATTTTGAGTTGGTCACAAAAGTGTCACAAAAATGACGTTTCCAATTAGACTGCCAAATTTGAGACAATTCCGATCTCGTCCTAAAAGTGTCGCTAAAATTCAACCTGCCAAATTTGAGAAAATTCCGAGCTCGTCCCAAGCTAGTCGCGGAAATGTAGTTTTTAATTAGACTGCCAAATCTAAGACAATTTCGATATCGTCCCAAAAGTGTCGCTAAAATGCAGTTTTAGATTAGACTGCCATGTTTATGACATTTCCAAGCTCGTCGCAAAAGTATCGCCAAAACACCGTTGGCGATCAGCCTGCCAAATTTGTTAAACTCCGAGCTCGTCCCAAAATTTGGCAAAAATGCCATTTCTTGTCAAATTGTAAAATTTTAGACAATTCTGATCTGGTCCCAAAAGTATCGCGAAAATGTCATTTCTGAGCAGAATGTCAACTTTCAAACAATTCCATGCTCAATCCAAACGTGTTGTGAAAATGTCATTTCTAGTTAGGCTGACAATTTTTAGCTGGTCCACAAAAATGCCGCGAAAACTCCATGTCATGTCAGACTGCCAAATTTGAGGCAATTCCGAGCTCGCCCCAAAAGTGTCGCTAAAACAACGTTTTCCGATCAGACTGCCCAATTTGAGACAATTTCGAGTCCCTCCCAAACGTGTCGCCAAAAAGTCGTTTCAACTCACACTGCCAAATTTGAGACAATTCTAAGCTTATTCCAAAAGGGTCGGCAACATGCTGTTTCTGATCAGCCAGCCAATGCTATTTCCAAAAGGGACGGCAAAATGCTATTTCTGATCAGACTGCAAATTTTGAGAGAACTCGAGCTCGTGCTCGTCCCAAAAGAGTCGGCAAAATGCCGTTTCCAATCAGCCAACCAAACTAGAGAAAATTCTGAGCTCGTCCTAAAAGTGTCGCCAAAACGCTGTTTCCGATCAGACGGCCAAATTTGAGACAATTCACAACTCGTCCCATAAATGTCTCCAAAACGACATTTCCGCTCACACTGTCAAATTTAAGACAATTCTGAACTAGTCCAAAAATTGCCGCTAAAATGTCATTTCTGATCAGACAACCAAATTTGAGACAATTTTGAGATGGTCACAAAAGTGTCACGAAAATGACGTTTCCAATTAGACTGCCAAATTTGAGACAATTTCGATCTCGTCTGAAAAGTGTCGATAAAATGCCATTTCTGATCAGACCGCCAATTTGAGACAATTTTGTGCCCATGCCAATAGTGTCGCCAAAAATTCCTTTTCCAATGAGAGCCGCCAACTTTGAGACAATTTTGAGCCCATCCCAGAAGTGTCGCTAAAACGCTGTTTCGAATCAAACTGCCAATTTTGACACAATTTCGAGGTCGATCGAAAAGTGTTGCTAACACGCCGTTTCTGATCAGAGGTCATCCAAATTTGAGAGTATTCCGAGCAAGTCCCAAAAGCGTTGCCAAAATGCCATTTCTAATCAGACTGCGAAATTTCAGACAATTCAGAGCTCGTCCAAAACATGTCGCAAAAATGCAGTTTTTGATCAAACTGCAAAAATTATGTAAATTTCCGAGCTTGTTCCAAACATGACACGAAAAATTTGAGACAATTTCGATCTCGTCCTAAAAGTGTCGCTAAAATTCAACCTGCCAAATTTGAGAAAATTCCGAGCTCATCCCAAACTTGTCGCGAAAATGTAGTTTTTAATCAGACTGCCAAATCTGAGCCAATTCTGATATCGTCCCAAAAGTGTCGGTAAAATGCAGTTTTAGATTAGACTGCCAAGTTTAAGACATTTCCAAGCTCGTCGTAAAAGTATCGCCAAAACACCGTTGGCGATCAGACTGCCAAATTTGTTGAAACTCCGAGCTCGTCCCAAAATGTGGCCAAAATGCCGTTTCTGGTCAGATTGTAAAATTTTAGGCAATTCCGATCTGGTCCCAAAAGTATCGCGAAAATGTCATTTCTGAGCAGACTGCCAAATTTCAAACAATTCCATGCTCATCCCAAACGTGTTGTGAAAATGTCATTTCCTGTTAGGCTGACAATTTTTAGCTGGTCCCCAAAAATGTCGCGAAAACTCCATTTCATGTCAGATTGCCAAATTTGAGGCAATTCCGAGCTTGTCCCAAAAGTGTCGCTAAAACAACGCTTTCCGATCATACTGCCCAATTTGAGACAATTTGGAGTCCCTCCCAAACGTGTCGCCAAAATGTCGTTTCAAATCAAACAACCAAATTTGAGACAATTCTAAGCTTGTTCCAAAAGGGTCAGCAACATGCTGTTTCTAATCAGCCAGCCAATGCTGTTTCCAAAAGGGTCGGCAAACACTTAATCTTCCGCATCGAGATGAGGCTACTGGTGTAGCGTGTATAGGTGTATTTGCAGATGCAGTTCCCTTGTATTCTTCAAATAACGTTTTGCATGTTTTCATAATAGGGGGCAAATTATTTTTGATCAGTGAAAATACGTTCTAAAAATTGTTGGAAACTAATTTCTTTACATCTAAGATCAATTATTATGGCTAAACCTAAAAGATGAGGCAATAGATCAAAATATTTATGAAAATTTTCTTTCATTGCAATAATAATGGTTACATAATATTCGTTACATATATATTTTACGAAAACTTTCATTATTTCTACTAACATATGTGAAACAAATGGTGAAGTAGAAATATATATAAGAAAAATTTTTGTTGCAGTATCAAAAAAAATTAGAAAATCTTTATATAAGGCTACTTAGCGTCAATTAAGTTATGCGGGAGTCAGTACTCCTTCTATTGATGTTGTTACAAAAAATAAATCTGTTGCTTTTCTTTATTTACAAGCTCTTTTTAACATATTATATATTGAATTCCACCTGCTATCTATGTATAAAATTAATTTTCTAAATGACATACATTCTCGCTGACAATTTTTCCTATATTCTGAAATTTAATTAGCAAAAGACATAATAGTAACAATCACATTTTTTATTACCAATACAGAAGTCACGTATGCATGCATAGTTTTTTTAACAATCAAGTTTAAAATATGGGTACAATAACGAATATGAAATAAATCACCACAAACAAGTAATTGTAAAGTTAATTTCAAATGGGTTACAGTCTAATTGTAATATGTTGCATTATCTAAACTAATAGTAAATATTTTATTTTGCAAAGTCACTCATATAATACATTTCTTATTTTCTACACCAAGCGAATGACTAGTATATGGAAGTTCAACTAATCTAAATGAAATAATTCTTTTATTTAATTTTCAATCATTATCAAAGATCAAATAATCTTATTTTATTGAACCATTATTGGAATGCAGATCAGATACTAAACAAACTCTTTCATTCAAATTTTTTAATATGTCAAATAATTCAATTTTAATATCCTCAAATTTCTTTAAAATCATGTTTCTAGTAATATTTCTTGAAAAACTTTGATATTGCGGTGAAAAAAATTTCATGAATCATTTGTATAAAATCGGGACATTCACTAGTAGTAGAAGGTTTTTTTTTTTAATAATATAATTAACTATAGAATTTTGTGTATGTATAGGATCATATAAAAATGTTTGTAAATAACCAATTGATGAAGCCCTTAATTGCATTTGACTTCTAATATTAGGTTGTTGATTTTGTAAATATTTGTTAGCATGCTTTTTTAGATGACTAGTACCCCCTGCAGATGCAACACTAAGTAAATGTGCATAATAGTTATATTTTGCTTTAAATATAATTGTACCATCAGGCTTATTTACAGATATTTTTTTGAAATGATCCCAAACGCTACTAGCTGTGCCCCTAAATGGTGATCCAACTGTTGGAAAATAGATATTAGGTACATTAGAAGGAGAATCAACATATTCATATTGTGTAGTATCGACATAAACATTAGGAATATTAAGATCCATAGTAATATAAGTAAGATAATATATAAGAACTAACAATTAATTTAAATAATGAGTAAACAATAACAACTAATATATGTTAAGAAATAATTGATGTAAAAAAATGAGTAACTAATAAATTTAATTTAACTAATTAATGTGTTCGATTGGCAAATACAATACAAAAATTAGTTTCTTCTTGCACAATTGTAATTGTCACTTAGGGATGAGACTTCAAAATTAATTGAGAGAGTTGACAGTTGAGAGATATTGAAAGTTTGAGAGAGAGAATTGTTTGTGAGAAATAAAATAGAAAAGTGGAGATATTTATAAGAGTTTGGGAGGAAGGAGGTCAATCTGTTAAAAAAAAAATTACCGTTGCAAGTAAACGGACATTTGACTGTTTGAATATTAATTTTTTTGAAAAAAAAATATTGACAATTGGATAGTAGAGAGTCGTCGGGGGTGGGCCACGAGTCGAGCTGCTCATAGGGTGAAATTTTTTTTGGTCGGGTCGAGCCGGGTCATACTTCAAAATGATGGCTTAAACCCAAGCCCAGGGTCCTGAGTTAGGCTTGAGCCTAAATGGGCCTAGCCGGGTCAGACCCACCTCAAATCCTAAGCAAGTTTCACCCATAGGTTACAGGCCATTTTTACCTTCCGAAATGTAGTATTGTGTGTGATTTTGACCAACAACTATTATTTAAATAAATTAGTACTTGTGGATGGAAGAATGATAATTCGAAAAAAGCAAAAAGGAAAATTAATTAGTATTGAACTACATGTTAATTGGATTCCAACAACTTTTCAAATGATGGTTGAAAAAATTGTGGTTGGAAGAAAATGGTTATTTCGGATTTGTTAAAATTGAAAATTTAAACTCAATTTGGTCATTTAAATTATTCATTTTATACAACCAATTGAAAAAATTATTCATTTTAAAAATCAAATTAATCAAACATTGATTGTCATATCATATCATTTCTATCTATACGGTATATATGTTTTTAAAAAAAAACTGTTCATTTATTATAATATATATATGTATTTGATCATGTGATTATTTATATTTAATCAACCTAATTATTTGTATGTATGTTTTTATCAACTTCATAAAATGAGGTGAACGGCTCAGATTATTAAGTTGTATATAAACTGATTTCACAATACACCAACATCACCTGTGAAGTTGAGAATTATTAATTTTAGCAAATTTGAACTTGACAATGATTAGGGAAAATTAAATTTTAACATTGGAATAGAAACACTAGATTATAACACATTAGATATTGTAACATATTAAAATCTGATATTTGAATTGTCAAAAATGCTCATAAAAAAAATACAAAAAGAAAATAAAAGAAAAGAAAAGAAGACCTAGAGTAAAGAAAGGGCATGGGCCAGGCTTACACTCTATTTTTTAAAATAATAATGCTTGAGACCATTAATAGTGGTGCTCTAAAAGCACCACTAGTGATGTGGCAGTGGACGGGACCCACTGTTTGTGTCTTATTTTTTTTTTTTTTTTTTAAAATACTTGCCAACTCATTAGTAATGCTTTAGACCACTACTTTTAGCGGGATGTATCATTACCCTTTTTAAAAATTGTATCTGCTCGTGCCCAACCGAGCCCATCATCAGGCCACATCCAAATTTCTTAATCCGGAAGGCCTACTTGAACCTCCGCTTTGGATTCTTTGAAAAATTAATATATTTCTGTTTAGTTTTGAGTTTGAAAAATAATTTGAGTTTTTTAATTTTTTTATTTTTTGTGTTTTCTTATCTTTAGTGAATTTTTTTTTTTCTTATTTTAGTCAAATTTAAATAAATAAAAATTAGATTTATTTATATGCAATCTACATGTACTTCAAATGTAAAAGGAATTCAATAAATACAAAAAATATAAAAATATACTGAATTTTTGTTTTTTTTTTTTGTATTTTTTTACATTTAGTGAATTTTTTAAAGGTGTTTTGATAAATTTTATATTGTTTAAGTATATCTCGATTAAATGAATCTAAGAAGTACAAAAATTTAATTTAAATAATAGAAAAATTACTAAAAATAAAATAATATGAATTGAAAACTTGTAAATTATTTTTAAAAACTCCTAAGAGCATCTCCAACGGTTTAGCAAAATTTTCACCAAATCTTAGTAAAAAAAATTTAATTTTCTTGATCTGATATGCATAGCTCCAATGGTTATGGTTATTGTAGTGTGCATCAAAAAAGGAAAGGGACATCCGGTGGGTCGACCGGTTCAAATTTTTTTGAACCGTTTAAACCAGTAATTTGAACCATTTGAACCAGTTCGCAGGCCAATTTTTGCATGAGCAGGTCGACCGGTTGGTTAATTGGGTGGTCGACCCCGTAGTGTAAAATTTTCACAAATTTCTGCTTTAACAGCTATGCACAGTGAATTGGTGAAAGGAGCAAACCGTCCTCAGTTTGGTGAAACGTTTGATATTTTTTCAATTTTATACTGTTTTGGTGCAACCGTTTGAGCACAAAAAATAACTTTTTTTCATCAAATTTGAATTTGATGTTGGATTTGGTGAACGGTTGGAGATGGCCTAAACCAAACAAATGTTACCTTGAAAAATTAAAGTCATCAGGGTGGTACAAAGTCGAGTCGAGTTGGGAAGTAAAATTTTAATCTTAGTTTAAAAACTTAACAATTTTTAAAAATATGTGTTAATTAATTTGTTTGTTGTTGGAGCCCCTCTAGATAAATTTTGATTGAGTCAAACTCAACTAATTTAATTATGTATTTTTAGTGTAATAAAATTTGACTTATTTGTACAGAGATGGTTTGAAATTAAGTCGGGTGAGATTAATTTTTAAGTCAAAAAGTATATTTATTTAGGACACTCTAAACAATTCTTAGTCTCTTTTTCCTAAGTTCTCTTCATTTTCTCTCTTTATGGAAACACAGGATAGAGCCTTTGAACTGTGAAGAGTGTGAGTAGTTCTCGAGTAGTTTTACCACACTGTTAGGAATTGTTCGAAGATATCAATAGAGGCACATGATTCACCCACATAATTTTTGGATTCAATTTGAACGTAAAAGATATATCCAAATCTGTTTATTTTCATTGTGTATAATTTTTTATTTTTCTTACATTAGTATCAGAGTCATTGTTGGGTGTTTTCGTGTTATTTATACAGAAAAATATGTATACGTGTGTTTTATACAAAAAAGTTGATTTTTTCGAGCCATCTATGATCATCTTGAATTTTACATATGTTGTGGTCCATATTATTTAAATCATATCTGCAATATTTTATAAAAATTAGATGAACAAATTTTAAGAAAAATACAAATTTATATTTAATTTTTGTAATTTTAACTACATGTTATTTTTACATGTTCCGTTTTCATATTATGAAAATTATTTTTATGAAATTTTTGTTTTAAAATTTTCAAAACAATATATTATGAATCTGACTCTAACTTACGATTGAAATGAAAGCTCAAACCTAAATTTTCGGTGAGAATTAAAAGATTGACGTGCACTGACGTTGTCGTGAAGCATGTTGACATCATCCTGACGTGCTGATGGCTGATGTAAGCGCTTTACCTTAAGGCCTTGTTTGGATTTCTTAAATTTCAAAACTACATTAATTACTTCTATATTATTTGTTATAATTCTGATTGGAGCATGACATATATTGTTAGACTCGTAATTTGTTTTTTTACGATCTGTTAAAGTTACACAATTTTATGAAAAAGAAAATATTTTTATTAATGAATAATTCAATATTTTTACATTATAAATTGTTTTTGGGAGAACATGACTTGGATTTTGGACTTGAATTTTTTACAGTAGACTACTGTTATGTAATCTTATTTATTCATATGATTATTATATTTTTTTTCAAATTTTGTAATATTTATTTCTGATTTTCTGTGTAATTATTAATTACTTGTAATTCTAAAAATTTTCAAAAAATGGAAGAAATTATAAAAATTTGTTGTCGCATTATTTAAATATTGTACACAGCATGTTAAGTTCTTTTAAATATTTAGAACTTGTAGTATGCTATTATTTTAAATAGCATGATTTATTTATATTAGTAAATTTTTTATTCCATGATTAAATTAATCTAACATGTTTTCTTTTATGAATTCACATTGAGATGTTATTATATGAAATTAATATTTTATCATACATTATACATGCCATAGATAGTAGAAGATTGTTTAGTTAAGAGAAATCTTTATAGATTTATTCCCGAAAATCAATATTTTACACATGAATTAAATTATATTTTGAATAATTGTCACTTGAGGCGCAAGAGATGCTTTTGACCTTGTAACTTGTGTAATATTGTGACTATTTAATTTGCATTCTTGCAGCAAAATTATATTGTGATATACTAATCAAATTAATCTAATGCACATTTTTCTTCTAATTAACTTAGCTTATGAAATTTAATTTGGTTGACCTAGACTTAGTAAAGATGTTCAATTGTGAACAATATAATCCTTTCTTTAGATGAACAGAAAGTCTTAAAGACTTTAGATTAGATCTTAATTGAGACAAAGTAAGGAAATATGACTCAACGTCGCCGTGATTTTGTTGCCTTAATTGGCGCAATAAAAACTGATGTGTGCATTATGGTTAGCAACATGCTAAACAGTTTTGATTGGCGAGTTTGGAGTTGTGAAATTAGTAAGCCCTCAAAAGATCTAGATGTGATCCTGACTATTGAGCTGCGCAGATTGACTTTATAATTTGACTTGTAATAATGTTACATCATCGGATAAAGCAACATCTAAGAGTCACGTCATATAAGAAATGCGAGCTTAAATGAGTTAGTCATCAAGTGTAAGACGAGTAGCCAATATGAGCAGTATTTTGCTCTTTACCCAACTGATAAGAATGGATAAAGCAAAATTTTACGCACTATGATAGTGTGCGTTGAAGTGTCACTTAAAGTTAAGAGATTAGGACTTAGAAGTTACAAAATCTATTAATACTAAGTGAGAAGATTAGCACGTAGTGGCCACAAAATCTATTAGCACTGCCAACTTGTCTAAGTCTAGACACTTACTGTTTCCACACCTGAGCGTGAGACATGAGGAGGTGCTTCTTTGTATAATTCCTTAGCTACACAAAAGTTGCAGCATAGTGATTAAAATGTCATGGTCAAGTTGGCTGTTATGACTATAAGAATTTGATGCATCGCTCGTGAGAGCATTATGTTGAATTAGACTCTTTAGCCTAATTCGTGCTTAAGTTGGTTCAGGAGCTGTCATAGATTGATAGCTTATTCTCTCCTTCTTGTGGATAGTAGGATTAATTGCAGCTAACTATGAAGCAAGAAATGAAGATGGTAAGATAAGTATCTTCACGTTGTAACTAAATACAATAAAGTGTATGGAGAATAAAATTGACTTGAAGGTGTAAGGGGTTAACACTTACAAGTTAAATTTGCGACTTAGGCGCACTTAATATCTCCATGACATCATTTTATGATCTAGTGAGTCATTATCTAGTTAGGCCTAAACCTTTACACTTGTCTTCAAGAACTCACATATTAGAATGATTGGAATTAGTTTATGAGTTGGTCATGAACCTATGACTTGTTGCACTTAATTGCATTGATGAGATGATGACAAGGATAGTTTGAGTGGATCCTCGAGCCTACTCGTTTGAGGCATCTTGCTCTCATGTGAATTTGCAACTTTGTTCGCAATGGCTGTGCACAAGTAAGTTGGAAAACAGAAGAAGGGCATCTACATTGATGAGAGGATGACATGGATAGTTTGAGTGGGTCCTCGAGCCTACTCATTTGAGTAATCTTGCTCTAATGTGAATGTGTAACTTTGTTCGCAATGGCTGAGCACAAGCAAGTTGGAAAACCGAATAAGGGCATCTGTATAAGCACATTTACTCCACAATGATATTTGTGACTCGATATATGTAAGGGCATGATAGCTAGCTCCAATCTAGTCACATTTATAGATTACGATACGCGTCTTAGTCAAGACAGACTATTTGATCTACCATAAGTCAAAAGCTTTGAGATGATTTTTGACATTGCAATATGAGGTCGAAATCAATTAGATAAGAGATTTTCTGCTCTTAGTTTTGATTGAGATGGCGAGTATCTATTTGAGTTATTTTTTAGAAAGCTCTGTGAAAATAAAATGGATGCTTAGAAAATTGATTATTCCTGATACTCAACAACACAATAGTGTAGCAGAGATAAGGAATTAAATATTGTTTATGTTAGGTAGATGATGGCACAATATGTTTTCCAATTAGAAATTGCACTTAGTTTGTTGCCTATGTCCCTAACTGAGTGCTCTTCTTATCAATTATTTACACTCCATTTGGGTAATGGATTAGCGAAGAGCCATTATTGGGTGATCTATAACCATTAAGCAACTTATCTTTACTTTACTTCTCATAAGGTTAGGAAGTTGAGACCTAGAGTAATCAGGCTCATTGTTGTGTGTTGTCCTGTAAACACTTAGGGTCATGTGACGCACAATTGTATCTTATCATGTAAACCCTCTGAGTCATGTGTTTATAGGTGAGCAGCTTTGTGGGAGTGTTACTAAGTCACATAAAGTTTTCTTAGTAAATGTGACGTTAATAGAGCTTTGGAACTCTATAAGATAGAGAATTCTAAATATGGCGCTCTATGTAGCCTAATTGAGAATGGAAAGAAATTTCCAATATCCTAGGGACAGTGGGAGCGACGTGCCTACTAGTGAATTACTCCATTAGAGAAGAATACTCTACATTCTTAATTGTGTGGTAGCGAGTATGAAAATTTTTCACGTCATCACTGGGTGATTGAGAGAAAAACATTCATGATTGCTCCGTAAGATGATAAAGAGCATAGGATAGTGCCAAAGGCTCTCTAGTCCCCTATTTTTAGAACGTGGATCAATGTTGCACATTTTAAGAGGAAATCTTTGAGGATTAACCATTTTTCGGATTTGGTTGACTTTATGCTATAACGTGAAATTGTTCTAAAGTTATGTGAGATTAAGATAATCGTCTTTGGAGGCATAAGGCTCGCCAAATACCGAAAGGTCGCACCATTGAAGAAGGTGTAGACTATGAAAAGACTTCCTCTTGGGGAATAAGGTTTACTTCGATGGCTATTATTGACAAAAGTTCGAAACTTTACTTTGTGGACATTGTGACCCAACTTTTCATTGAAAAATTGGATAAGTAGATCTGTAAGGATTTACCTTTTGGTTTTATGATGAAAAGTTAAGAGCACAAAAGATTGCTAGTGTCATGACCCAAACCCGCCCTTATGGGTTTAGTGAACAGAAGAACTTATAATTAGGGACTGTAGAAGCAAATATAGAAACATACATAGTCTATTGAGCTGTGGAGATATATATGGAACAGAAATTTTTAAACTTTATACACATATACATGACGTCATAATGCAGTAATCTTCATCACATTCATTACAGATATAGCCAAAAGGGACTTAGCCCAATATACAGATAACAGAAAACTTATTCTATACCCAAAGGAAGATAAGGTCTTAAACACAAGCCATTTAAACTTGACTTGCTCACAAAAAGGAACCTCCTCGGAGGTACAACGGTTGGCTGACAAAACTGGTACGCCAAGTCCTCAATTCTAAGCCTGGTCACACGCCTAGTCATCTACATACATAATATAAATAGTGAGTGGAAGCCCAGTGAATAATAACGGAGTAAAAGGTTTTAATGAATGATGATGTCTACAACATAGTAAGAAATCAGAATTTATATTAGAAACAGATTTACATTCACATTCTTTTTCAAGTCAATAACAGATATCATAATACATACTTAATCTCATATCCATTAGCACTAACAAATTACATACGAGGCATCGAAGATCATACTTGTTAGTCCCATAAAAGAACTTCCGGTCAGGTACGAATAACTTGTCAATTCCGTAAAGGAACCTCCAAACTAGGTACTGATAACTTGTCAGTTCGATAAAGGAACCTCTGACTAGGTACAGATAACTTTTCAGTTCTATAGAGGAACCTCTAGACTGGGTACAGATAACTTATTCGAGCCCCAAATGCTTATCAAAATTAGACAATCATTCATAGTACGAGCATAACATTTCATAGAACAGATATTACTCCTTATACAGAAAATAAGTAAAGTTAAACATAGATTTACTAAGTTATTACTCACAATTAACAAATGGCTCCAAGGCAACAGACATAATGGCAAGACGTTTTATGGTGCGTGACCTACACAGTTACAGAACAAACATATACTGAATTATAAACCCGGAAACATTAACTTAATCCTTTCTTATCTTCGTGTGTTTCTACTTTTTATCCTCATTGTTATGTCTTAACCATGGCCTAAAAATGCCTAGTATGCAATGTGGATGCTAAAATGCACTTTGGAACCCTTAACAAAACTTGCCGAAAATAGGGGTCCTGCTCGAGCGGACATGCAAACATGTGAGGGGCCGCTTGAGCGCAACTTTCTTCGCTCGAGCGGTCTGCACACTTTGAAAAAGTAATAGTTGTGTGATTTTCACACTCAACAGTCGCTCGAGTGTGAGATTCAGGTCCTCGCTCGAGCGCAACTCTTGTCGCTCAAGCAGTCTGCAGAAACATGAATTTTCTGGGAGCTTGCATTTCACATTCGAATGGACTTCTGGTCACCTGAGCGAAGATGCAAAAACAAAGGTGCCCGCTCATCTGTCGCTTGAGCGGAGAGGTCGAATTCTAAAATTTCCAAATTTACCTCTAAGCTTCCAAACTCAACTTCAAAGCTACAAAACTCATCCTTTTGGGCCAAACACTTGAGAAAACACACTTAAACTTGGAAAACATTGAGAATTCAAGATCATTGCATGAAATCAAGGCCCAAAAGCATGTCAAATGCTCAAAACTAACTTCAATTCTTTGAAAAACATAACATGCATGTATTGTCTTGACTTCAAAACTTCCAAAACATGATAAATTGATATGAAATGGTATTAATCAAGATGAATTCTCAAAATAAAGGTAAGATGGGCACATGCATGAGAGAATTCTTTGAAATCAAATTCAAATTTTATTCAAATGGACATGCATGCATGAGATGCTCATCTTTTCTACCTCCTAGTTCAATTCTTGCTTAACTTAGTTCACTTCTCTTGAATACATGTATGGAATGACTTAAACTCAAACCTAAAGGTTGAATTCTTACCTTAGATGTTCAATTATGCTCTAGAGTGCTAAAATCCTCCAAATTCTCTTCCAATGTTTAGCAATCCCTCTCTTTCTTTCCTTGTTTGTTGAATTCAATTCTCAAGCTTTCCTCTCCCTCTCTTCTCACGTTTTTGGGCTTATAAGGATGAAGATGAGATGTGTCTTAAGTGGTATATAGGCCTTATATAGGCTTGCTTAGTGGTCTTTAATTAATTTAGCTTAAGCTAATCATAGTGGCCTTAATTAATCTACTTTAATCATTCCGAATCGACTTTCAATTGAACCTACTACAATGTTCTACAAATTTTAAATAACACATAAACCGAGTCAATTTCGTGATCAGATGCTGATAAGGCTTTCAATTCACAGAACAAAACAGAAATCCAAACATATATTTCTACATTAGACAGATATGAGCACAAATAATGCAACACACATGCAATTTTCTCATAATTTCACCTGAATTACTTATTAGGCATAATTAATCATGGTTAGTCAACTAATCACAAGTCGAGGTTGTTACAGCTAGTTCCAATAAATCTTTTACGACCTAAAGTAGTTATCCAATTAGTGGTTCTTAGATTTCATTGAGCAATGATGGGCCAACGATGATCAATGAAGACCATTGAGTCATGATCAGTGGTCCAAAATAAGTTTTTCCTTACTTAGCCAGTATGAACCAGGAATTTATAGGGTTGTCGCCAAGTGTTGACAATCCTCTATTTTAGACATGATGGACAAGGGTGATGCAATTTATATGCTCGGACGTATTATCCTTAAGGATTGTTCTAGGAGAATTCTCGGTTTGTCTTTGATGACTTACATAAGGAATACCCTAAAATGATTTTAGACGTGAAATTGCAAACCTATTGACTTACCAGCCAATATAAACTAGAGCCTTAGCTATTGAGTGAATCCTCAAATTGTCTTAAAGAGAAATAGATGACCTATATACTTTGATCTTTTGGTGTGGGAGCCCCAAGTACGCTATGTGGGCGTATTCAACATGATAAGTGTTATCTTTTGTAGATGGTCAACTGAGTAGTTTAGACCTTGACCGTGCTCATTAGACTATGGATAGAATGCTCTATTGGTAATGTATAAACTTGCCCATTGTAAGATTCAATGTGCTAGTTGGGCGCACCTTGAATGAACACAAATTGGTCACCAAAATATCTTCAGAGAGGTAGTTGTGCAAAGGGATAGTGATCTTTAACCACTTTATGTGAGGCGCACATGGTGAAATGTATTGTATATGCTTATCGCAAGAGGTGCTGATAGGGCATATGCTTGGAATCTAGAATTGCACAAACTATGGTTGTTATGTTTTTTAATTGATTGTTTATTTTGTAATATTATAAGATATTGATGCTATGATGGTTTGTGGCATAATGATTAGTAGATGCTGATGTCAGCATGTAAGATTGGCTCACTCACACGAGCAATCACTCTTGGTGCTTGGGAGCGAGTAAGGATGAGACTAGTGGTTTATTTTATTTGGAGTCAAAAGAGGTTTAAATTACCCACTCTATATGTCACCTTGGTTGGAGCCAAGATGGGGTTATATTGAAGACTAAACATAGATATTGGTACCCATTTCCTATATACTACCTATTATGATTAGCTAGACACGAGATCTCATTTGGCACTTGGAAGGCGAGCAAATAAAGAATTTTTAGGCTATATAAAGTGACTGTTTGCTTAAGGCGACTAGGACTAAGAGATCTGATCTGTTGTATGTCGAGTATGACGTCACTCTTTGGAAGAGTTACTCCACTGTAGCATGTATTCATATTACATGTGCTTGGCAACTGAGTAATGAAGTGAGAGAATAGATTCCTACTTTCTCACCGTGTGAGTCTTACATGTCATTATTGATATGACTTTCAATTTTGTACCCTTTTTTTAACCTTTGACTATGTCATAAGGTGAGGGGTTGATGTTTTGCTACTTTGGTATGTTGCATACAGTCATTTATGATCTAGCCTTAAGGGACATCACGAGAAAAGCGGTCGATCCTAAACTAAATGACATGACGACGAAGGGAAGATTATCTAGTATTACACCATTGTTGTATATTCACTGCCAACAACTCACATCGCTCTGTATGAAAGGCGGATTGAGCGTGAATATATTGCAAGATTTGAGAGGGCCAAAAATGCTCTTTTGAGGGATGAGAGATGTTTTTGGACTGGTGTAATTGGATGTGTCTGGGGTATATGAGACATTATTTTTATCTTCGGGTTGATGTCTCTATGATAGCTCTTTTGAGTTTCTAGTGTAGAACTCCCACATGCAGATGTTCTCAGCCGTCGCACGGTCCATTGGCTAGTATGATCGTGTTTCATGGATAGATTGAGATAAAGGAAGAGTGCTGTCATGCCAATACATGTTCGAGTGGGAAATGTTAGAAATTAGGTCAAGTTAGAACCCATACCCGATTGGGTCTCCCATGGTGGCATGACCCATGACCCATTGAGAGACCCTGTTAGAAGAGATTTATTTTGAATCAACTTATCTTGGGGACAGGGCCGGCCCTGAGTTCGTCGGGGCCTAAGGCGAACTTCAGAAATTGGGGCCCTTTTATATTGAAAAAAAATTTCATGAATAAAATGATAAATTACAATTTTTTTATTTGTTTGTAGCTATAACAAAATTTACTTACACATATAATCATTAAAATTATAAACAAAAAAATTTAATAAAACAAAATTAGAACAAAAAAATTAGGAAAAAATTATTCAATTAAAATTGATAAAGACCTAGGTAAAAAAATTTGAGCAAAATTATTTATTCCACTAAAATCTAATAGATAAAGAAGGAAAAAATAAAAAATAAAAAAAATAGGGCCCATATATTGTATGTATTATTTTTCTTGAACCTAAACACTTTTTTTTTTAATATATATTTTCATTTTAATAAATATGGACCAAACTACACTTATAAATAAATATGGAGTAAATCATACATGGACCCAAAAAAATATTTTGGGGCCCTTTAAATTGATCCTAAAACCAAAAAAAAAACCATTGAGCCTGTAACATTTTACCAAATTTAGGGGCCCTATTTTTGGGCCAAATTTAGGAGCCTTATGTTATATATGTTTATATGTTTTACCAAATTTAGGGCCCCTATTGTTTTTTTTAATTTATTTATATGTTTTCATTTTAATAAATATGGGCCAAACACATTTATAAATAAATATGGACTAAATTATACATAGGCCCAATAAAACATTTTGGGCCCTTTAAATTGATCTTAAAACCCAAAAAAAAAAAAAAAAAAAAAAAAGGTTGGACCTATAACAATTTTTTTAATTTGGGGGCCCTATTTTTGGGCCAAAATATAGGGCCTAAGGCACAAGTCTTACCTGCCTTAGGGCAGGGCCGGCCCTACTTGGGGATAAAACATATAACCCACTATCTCATCTCTTAAAGAGATAGAGTTGTGGGTGGTTATAACACTCATATTATGATAAACGTATTGTATGAGTGAGACTAATTTTTATCATATGAATAATCTGCTAGTCTCTTTCTCTTAGTCTCACTCTCATTTTTCTCTCTCCATGGAAACACAAAATAAAGCCTTTGTACCGTGAAGAGTGTGGATCTCTAGCAGTTCTACCCCACTGTTAGGAATTGTTGAAAGACATCAATGGAGGCACGTGATTCACGCACATGATCTATGGATTTAGTTTGAGTGTAAAATGTATGTCCAAATCTATTTATTTTTACTGTGTATTATTTTTTATTTTTCTTACAGTGACCATTAAGAATATGAAAAATGATATATAAGCCCATTTTTTAAATTTATTTTTTAGAATCAATGATGTGTAAGTAATATGATTAGTGAATGATTAAGGAATATATTAAAAGAAAGTGTTATCTTTAAAATTCTAATTAATTATCATATTATTAGACTTAAAAAAGTAAATCTAATTTTAATCTTAAATAATAATGTTCTAACAATATTAATAATTTGACAGCTTTCCTTATGTCAGTGAGAAAATAGAGAAACATGTCATGTGAAAGGTTTTCAAAGGTGCTTAGCCATGACAAAGACACAATTAAAACAAACATTATCAACATGTGTTTTCCTATTAAAATTTATGAAGCAAACACAATTTAAAAGAAAAATTATAAAATAAAGAAAATAAATTTTCATTGAAAATTATTTTAAAAAATAAAGCTTATGTAAATCTTATGTATATAAAGATCTTCATTATCAATATACCAAATTTGGAATGTAATAATTTCAATTTACCTGTAAGTTTAAATTTAATCTGTTATTTGGGAACTGTACATGATAATTCATATTTTAGGTAAGCTTTTTTTTTTCTGAAAAAAATAAAATAAAATGCAGAAAGTCAAACACGAGGTGTATCATGTTGCCAGATTGAACCTTTTCAAAATTTTCTTACCTCACTAGAAAATCAATTGTTCAAATTTTGTTATGGAAAAACCTTTCCCCTTTACCATACTGTGACCTCTAATATATAAAAATTAAAAATATATATATATATATATATAAAATAATAATCAAATAGGATTGAGAACTTGAAAACCATATTTCCATCCCAACAGTTTGTATTTTTTATCAATATATTTTTAAAATTTTATTTATTTATTGTGTGCTTTTGTTAGCTAGTGTTGAATTGGACGCCGTGAAACGAATTGCAGTGGACAAATCATTGTGAGGAGATGGGCAATTAGAGATGGAGCAGGGACCATGGCTTACCTCTGAATATAATGGTGGGAAATCCTTATATTTTTTCTCCTTGTCTAATTAGAAAATAGACAACAAATCACAAAGTACAAGTAATAAGAGCATCTCTAACAGTAATAGGCATTTTACCTATCTAAATATTATTATAAAGTATACATTTTATTTTGCCTATCAACTGTTTTATATTTTTACTCCAACTATGCTCTTTATTTTCACTATTTATCCAAATACTATTAATTTTATAAAATGTCACGTCAGCAACAAAGATTGAGGGAAATGATCCTAACAATTAAATACATTTTGCCTAGCTTTGAAGGCTAGCTATATATAGCTAGTGAATATGAGTTGAGCTAAAATGCCTAATCATATGCCTAGTATATTGGAATTGAAAAAAGTGAGTCACACTAAGCATTTTAACTAACAAGTATTATATGCCTAGTGGGTTAGAGATGCTCTAATATGGCTAAAATTAAAGGTAACAAAACAATCACAAAAATATCAAATTGACGTGGTTCAGCAAAAGTGCCTATATCTACAGGTCCAACTCTGAATCAACTTCCACTATAAAATAATGGGATTACAATGGTTCATCTCTAGTCACAACTACAGGTTTACAATCATCAAGATATATTCGTCGATGACCAACAATATTTATATCATCACCATAAAGGTAGATTTCAACAAAAAATAAAGTTTAGGTCTCACCAAAGTGGATATCCCAAACTACCAATCCAAGAAAGTTTTAACAAGATCCACTCCGATCAAAATGTAGAGCTTGATTCCATGAACAATATGCTGAAACTTCATCAAGATCGGATAAGAAATGACTATCCAATCTTGATTTGAACTATAACAAAAAACTCTTCTCTCTCTCGGCCTTTCCTATTTTTTTCTGTGTTGCTGCAGAAATTCTAACTGAAAACCTTGTTTCTTCTTTATTGACAGGTCATTAAGCTTCTCTTGGAAGCTTTACCAACTAATAATAAAATTAATAAATAAATTTTGACTCATTAAGTCTTTGTGGGACCCACCCCTAACTAGGAGGGACACCACCCAACAAATCTCTCCATCTAGACTTTGGTGGGGGCACAACCAACCCCGCCTTACTTCTACAAAAATCATGCTTCTTCTTAGACAACGATTTAGTCATCATATTCGACCCATTCTCATCGGTGTGAACCTTCTCAAGTTGAAGTAATTTTTCTTCTAAGAAAGTCTTTTGGTCAATAACATCTCCTTACACTGCTCTGCCACGACAATGTGTTCGGCCTCTATGGTAAATAAAGTAACACATTTTTGCCACTTTGACTGCCAAGAAATAGCTCCCCTTGAAAAGGTCATCAAGTACCTTGATGTGGACTTCCTAAAATCAATGTCTCCAGCCATGTATGTATCTGTGGAGCCTTCTAGCAGAGATTTCATCTCCAAAACATAAACACATCTTGGAAGTGCCTCTAAGATACCTGAGAATCTATTTCACGGTAGCCCAATGATCTTTTTCAGGATTGGAAAGAAATCTACTCACAATGCCAACCGCATAAGCTATATTCGGCCTAGGGCACACTATCGCATACATCAAACTACCAACAACAGATGTATAGGGAACTCTCTTCATTTCATCTTTTTCTTTCTCACTTGCTGGACACTACTTTGAACTAAGTTTGAAGTGATTTGCAAGTGAAGTACTCACTAATTTCGCCTTATCCATGTGAAATATTTTAAGTACTTTCTCAATGTACCTCTCTTGTGATAGCCAAATCTTGCAATTCTTCCTGTCACAGGTAATCTTCATGCCAAGTATTTGCTTCACAGGGCCCAAATCCTTCATAGCAAAGGACTTGTTAAGCTCTTTCTTTAATTTCTCAATTTTGCTCGCATCGTGCCCAACTATCAACATGTCATCCACATAAAGTAGCAAAATGATGAAGTCACCATATGAGAATCTTTTCACAAACACACAATGATCTGAAGTAGTCCTCTTGTAACCATGATCAACCATGAAAGAATCAAAATTCTTATACCAATGCCGTCGTGCTTGCTTTAACCCATACACGCTCTTCTTTAGTATGCAAACTAAGTTCTTCTTCCCTTTCACTTTGAACCCCTCAGGTTGCTCCATGTCGATCTCTTCTTCCAAGTCACTATGAAGGAAAGCTATCTTTATATCAAGCTGCTTAACCTCTCAGTTCAAGCTTGCGGCCAAACCAAGAACAACCCATATAGAGGACATCTTCACTATGGGTGAAAAGATTTCTTCAAAATCAATTCTCTTTTTCTGGCTAAAACCCTTTACACAACCAATCTTGCCTTGTACCTAGGTTATCAGTTTCCTTCTTTTGTCTTCAATTTGTAGGCCCATTTGTTCTTGAGCACTCTCTTCCCGTAGGCAATTTCACTAAGTCATAATTGTGGTTCTCATTTAAGGATTTCATCTTTTCTTGCATGGCTTTCAACCACTCCCCCTTATGTTTGTGAATTGTAGCTTCTTAGTAGCACTCTGGTTCTCCTCCATATGTAAGCATCATTGTAGCTCGACTTTTTCGGGCCCCCTTTCGGAAGGTTTGAAAGAAAGCCCTACAGTTCAGACTCTCGTGGTTCTGAATCTAATCTCACAAGTGTAATGTGAAATCGATAAACACCAAAGAGTCCAAATCTGGAAAATTGTTTTGGAAAATTGATTTTGAATAAAAAATGTCAAAATTGGATTGCTTTACCAGATACAGAGTCCCTACCTAAATATTTATTTTGGAGAAATTTAAAAAACCCATGACTCGTGCCAAAGGCCACGTGTCCGTCATCACCAAAGTTGCCTCGGCTTGGGAACTTAGGTACGAGAGGGGAAGGTCATGAATTGAGCACCCCTGCTCGCCCGATCAAAGATCGGCCTCTACGAATCATGATATGATTTTTATCAACATTATGTGTTCCTATTCCAGTTACTAAGCTAGCATTACTATGTGATGCGCACAAGCAAGTATAAACTAGTTTGCTCAATTTGAAACAACTCAATTTCATGTTTGTTTTGTGAAAAGGGTTTGAATTTGCTACCTTAGGTAGGCTTAAAGTTTGCGAATTTGCCACTAAACAAAGGGGGCTTAAAAGCCGTGAATTTGCCACTAGACATAATGGGCTTAAACATACACTCGTTGAATCATTCCAATTCAAGCAACAAGCCTTCATCCACAAGCATTCAAGCAGTTTATCAAATAAGCATTTAGCCTCATGGCAAGCATGCTAGTCATGACAATCACTCACACTCATGCAAGTATGCTAAAGAACTAAAAACTCACCTAGTACTCCAAGCTAAGAAGATATGAGTTAGAAAAATATGCATGATTCCTAACTATGTATGTCTAATGCAACACATGCGAAGAATGCAATTAATAGGCTCGACTTCTAATATGGCATATGAATTGATTTTGATAACATGCGGTTAAACACATATTCAAAGAAGTATTTAAATGACAATGCAGTTAGAATGATGCGCCGAGCCTCGGCGCATGCAATACAAGATGAATGGATGCAAGCATAAGGTATGCTGATTGAAACATGTCCCTAATCTAACCATCAAAAGCGGGTAAATAAAAGGGAAAAAAACGTCAGGTTGGAAGACATACACATTATTACATTACGCTCTCATGAAGGAGAGTCCGAATGAATAAACTAGCTAGGCTACACTAAGCTAAGCTAATTAAGCTAATTATTACAAAACTTGAACAAATAGCTAAACTAATTAATTAATTATTACAACACTTGAAATGAATAATTAATTAACTATCTAAACTAATTAATAACTTAACTAGACTAAGCTAATTAAATATTACAAGACAATTTATTCGCAATGACAATAATACTAATGAAATAATTAATTTCATTTAATAAGAGCATAATGGAAGATGGATGAAGGTTGCATGCGCATCGCCTAAAAGCTACTCTGTCTGCTTAGGCTGTCTCTGTTTCACCTTCATCCACTGCCTCTGTTTTTTCAAAATTTCACTACTGGCCACACACCAAGGGCCTGCCATGCATCTGTCATGACCCGAACCCGCCCCCGTGGGTTAAGGACATAACCAACCAGTAATCGTGAGATTACCTACGGCCTCAAACCAAACCAAACGTATTTTAACAGAGTTAATGGGGGCCAAACGGAAGCAATTTAAAAACTTTGCCCTTAGAGCTATGCTTACATGGCACGTCAAACAAGTCATACATATAAACATTAATAACTCACAACAGAATTAAAGTATCAAAAGTTCTGTACAGACAGGATCATCCAAAACTAAGTCAACCCATGAACTATATACAGACATATACAAAGGCTCTGCCAACGTGACAACATAAAACAAAATAACAACGGCGAAGGCGAGTCTCATGCGTGAGACACATAGGTTGACTTTCCAAAACTCGGTTGTTCCATACAGACTTCACTGGGGCTGGGTCTTGGCTCACCTACAAACACATGAATGAGCGTGAGCGGAAGCCCAGTGAATAATATCAAATAAAGAAAATACATTGGAACATTATGCATCAGACGGCCTTTGGCCCAATTCATTCATGTCAAACTGGCCCTTGGTCCTTTCTGAACTTTTATATCAGACTGGCCTTTTTGGCCTTATCAAACTTTCGTATCAGACTAGCCTTTCGGCCTTTCCAAACTTGTCTTATCAAACTGGCATTTAAGCCTTTCAAACTTGTTATGTCAAACTGGCATTTGAGCCTTTCAAACTTGTCGTATCAGACTGGCATTTAAGCCTTTCAAACTTGTCATATCAAACTGGCATTTAAGCCTTTCAAACTTGTCATATCAGACTGGCATTTAAGCCTTTCAAACTTGTCATATCAAACTGGCATTTAAGCCTTTCAAACTTTGTCCACCATTCAAAATCAATGAACTTTACAAAACTTACATAGAAGTAAGCAATTGGACAACAATATGTATTTCAGATATTACTCACAGTGATTGGCTTGTGGAGTTGCCCTGGAGGTTGACCCTACATATCACATAACACATATGGGTCACAAATAATTCAATCTGTTCTTTAATTCACATATTCTACTTTAGGCTTCATTCTTATCTCTTTAACTCAATTACGATGCTCAATGCATGCCTAAGAGTGCTTGCAAGTGAAAGAGAACGGAAAACGAAACACAGAACGAACATACAAAATTTCAGAAAACAGGGTCCCCGCTCGAGCGGACCCTTGAGGCTTGCAAAAGTACTGGATAGGTGAAATTTACGCCGAAGCGTTCATTCGCGCCGGCGAAAGGCCTCGACATGGCTCCGCCGGCGTGAACTTCCTCGGCGGACACTATGTTTGCAAAAAGTACTGGATGCCTCATTTTTACGCTCGAGCGTGAACTCGAACGCTCGAGCGGAAGTTCATCACACATCGATCCCCGCTCGAGTGTGAACTTCCCCGCTCGAGCGGATACCAAGCCTGCAAGAAAATACTGGGAGCTCGAAATCTCCGCTCAAGTGTCGGTTCTCCCGCTCGAGCGGACATCAAAATTCTAGGTTTCCCAGATTGTGTTCTTGAGCTAAAATTCGACTCTCAACCAACGTTTCATGCATTTTATAGCTCCAATTCCACACATACTTGTAATAACATGGTATAAACACCAAAACACATCATCATGGAGCTCAATTTCAAAGATTTAACACATGCATGGCTCAAATTGACACCAAACTCAATCCTAACATACACATTCACGCATTCAAAGCTCTTATCTCCATAGATTGTACATGCATGTGATGTCTAGCTCCCATTCTCAACTTAGATGATACCAATGGTGATTATACATGAGCTTCAACTACAAATTCACATGGATTTCAACCAAATTGCAACATGAATCATGTAATTCAAGCTCAATTATGCAAATTCCAAACAATTACATACATGCATGCATATATGGTTTTCCAATTCAACAAAACAAATTCAAAACATGCTCTTGACCATTAATTAACTTTGAACACACAAGATTACACCTTAAACTCATGAATTCAAGAATCAATTGCTTACCTAGAAGCCCAATCTATGGTTAATCCTTGAACTAGACTTCAATTATCCAAGTTTGAGTCAGAATTTACACAATTCTCTCCCTCTATCTCTCTAACAGCCGGCCCTCTCTCTTCTTAGAGTTTTTCATCAGCCAAATGAAGCTAAAGGAGAGAAATGAGGGTGTAGTGCTCAAATACAACAAATCCCACTAGCCACAATTAATAATTTTAAACAATTTGAGCACAATGCTATTAAATAAACCAATTTAATCTGGCCCGAATAAATTTTTAATTAAATTTCACCGTAGGCTCTAAAAATTCCACTAATCACAATGACGCGACCAATTTCGAGCTTTATGGCCGATAAGGCCATCAATTTAATTTCCAAAGCAGATAATTAAACAAATATTCCTACGGTGAACAGATAGAAATTCAAAACCACATATTTTCACATAATGGCACGCAAAATCATATCAAAACACATAATCACATTCATATTAAGGACCAAATAGAACATTACGGAACAGGGGTATCACAGCATCACTGATGGCCGACCGAGAATACATATAGCCGGCCGTGCATCAATTCGGTGCAAAGCTCTATTTTTGTGCTCTGAGGCGAAATCAGTGCAGATAGAGCATTCTCAAGCTCTGTTTGTCTCTTCTTCCTTCTCTATCATAGAAAAGCCTCGAGTGAATGTTGAAATTGATTCCAAAGCCATCAATAAGCAAATTGATTGCTTGATGGTCTCAAATGCAATTTTGGACAAAACTTGATAAAAACGCAAAGAGTAGGACCACCCATCCCTCTTGTCAAAGTATGAACTCAAAAAGCGAGGTTACAACGCTTCAAGAATCATCAAAATGCTATGAATTAACATGTGACAACTCTTGACACAAGTAACTTGTCATAACGTCCGACCAAGTTGAAGCAATTTAAGCCATTTTCTTTATGTGTGTTGATTCAAGTTTTAAACCAATTTTATTAAGCCTTGCCATTCTTTAGTCCATTTGTCTATGGTGATGTCAAAGTCCTCTAAAAGGAGAGAAGCGTCAAATGGAAAGTAATTTTCAACATGAAAGAGAGATTACATCGTTGACAATAAATCTTCGTAGGGATTAAGCCATTAAGCACAAAACTCTAGTTCATGTGTTGAATAACCATCACCCATTTGAAATAACTCTCAAATGAAAGAAATAAATGGTAAGTTGATTGTTAAAATGAGGCTCTTAACATGGAAATTAATGAAAGAAAATCTTAGAACAACATGCAACAAGCTATTTATATGAACATATGAGACAACAAGCAAACTAATCAAAGCAAAAGCTATTTAAATAAATTAAAACAGCTCTAAAATAGCCCCTAATAGGTGAAAAACAGTAGCTAAAGAAAAGAGAAAGTAAGTAAAAGAGTAAAGAAAAAGCTATGGAACAAAGCCTAAGAAGGGGTGGTTAACCCCTCCACTTTTTGTAATTTTAAATCACATGTTTTAGCCCCAAAATAGTCCAAGAACAGTCCCAAAATAGCCCAAAAATAGTGACTAAAATCATGTTTAAAGAACACCAAAAGATAGGGAAGAACAAGGAAGTACAAAACTAGTAAGCAAAACTAGTAAGCAATACTAAGGAGGGGTGGCTAACCCCTTCACTTTTGGAACCTTTAAATCACATTTTTCAGCCTTTTTAAACTCTGAAAATCAGCATGTAAACCGAAGAAAAGAGTGGGAAAACAAGGGGTATGAGCTATGGGATAAGGTGCAAGAAAGGTTGTTAAACCTCTCTACCATTAGTAGCCCTTTAACCCCAAGTTTCAGCACTTGGAATGGATCCAAAACAGTGTGTAAATACAAGAAAAAGATAGAAAAAGATGGAAATGAAAGCAATGAAAAATGTGGCAAGCTTATACCTCTTGAAGAGAGAAAGGTTTGGTTAAACAAACTTGATTCCAAACACTCTCAAGTTTATGAAACTTAGTTTGAAACTCCAGCAAAAAGCTTCAAGTAGAAGCTCTAATAGTGTATGTATTGTATATGTATAGCTAAAAGAGGTTTGAAGGTGAAAGGAGGAAGGAAGAGGGAGGAGGTCCTTTTTGCTTTTCAAAGTCTTTTAGAAATTTTTCTAACCTTGAATTCTGAAGAAAAAGATCATATTTATAGAATTTGAGCAAAAAATATCATAAATATCTTCAAACAAAGATATTTGTTCAATTCCCGCCAACTGTCTGTCTAGCTCCACCAAGACCCGGCCGTCCTTCACTAATCCACGGTCAACTCCACTGATCCACGGCCAGCCCTCAAAATATGCATTTAGGCCCAACTTCAAACGGGCATATCTCCCTCATTTGGACTTGGTTTTAGGTGATTCTTAAGTCCAAAGCGAAGCCCCAGAAGTCTAATTTCCAATGGTGGTGGCCTCACAACTAAAATCTAAGTGTACAAAGAGATAGACCTGATTTAGTGAAGGCCGCTCAGTTTCTCTCTCAACGGTTTCACGCTCAACCATTTCCCCAACTAGTTTTCTTCCCTCTCCTCCAATTTTCTTTAACTCCAAACCTACAAATAAGAGGTTTTAAAGATTTTTCAAAGAGTTCACCTCTCTTCCATTTATTTCCACTTTGTTCTTATTTGGTTTTACCGAAAAGTGCAATGTTTTTAACGAAATGCAAGCCTCAAAACATCGTAGAAGCATTTGGAAAAATATTTTGAAATCAGGGTTTTAAGGTCTAAAATAGTTTGGCAAAAATGAGGTGCAAGGTTTGGGATTAGAGCTTGAATCCAAATTTCTTCGCTAAGAATTCAAAAGATTGCACAGTGTAACTTTCATCATCGGGTGTTCGGAATCAATCGCCCAAGTCTTAAGGGCGGTCAAAAATGGAGTGTCTACAATCACATATTCATTAGGAGAGTACTTTGTTGAAGTTTGATGCTCTCTAGGAGATCTACTCAACTGTGGTTCTGTTGGTGGTTCAAAGGGTGTTTATTCCTTTTACTTGTCATCTTGCTCTTCTAAATCCATAGCATCATCGCCAACTGTATCACCAACATCTTCTTGTACATCTCCCCCATCATCTTTTTGCACCATAGGTGGAGGGATTGGATCCAAGTTCATTGGACACTCATTTGGGGAAGCTAGCTTCTTAACTCCTCTATCAAGGTCTTCAATGGTTTGATCTTCAAAGAAGATTACATCTTTGCTCCATACTACCTTTTTGTCAACTGGATCCCACAATTTGTACCCAAACTATTCATGGCCATATCCAAGAAAGATGCATTGCTTTGTTTTTCCATCAAGCTTAGATCTCTTATCTTTAGGAATGTGCACAAATGCTTTACACCCAAACACCTTCAAATGCCCATAAGAAACATCATTCCCTGTCCAAACTCTGTTTATCACCATTAAGTGGAGTTGAAGGAGAAAGGTTGATCACATCAACCATAGTCCTCATTGCCTAACCTCAAAAGGATTTAGGCAGTTTTGCATGAGAGAGCATACATCTAATTGTTTCTACAATTGTTCTATTTATTCTCTCTGCCACACCATTTTGTTGAGGTGTCTTGGGAATAGTTCTTTATGCTTGATGCCGATCTTCTTGCAGTACTCTTCAAATAGACCTCTATATTCACCATCATTATCTAACTGGACACACTTCAAAGATCTCCCAGTTTCTCTTTCAACATTAGCTTGAAAAAGCTTAAATGCTTCCAACACACAATCAAAATAACATACACCACCAAGTGTACTAACTTTCATTGGCCCACAAACATCAGAGTATACTAAATTTAGAATATGTGATTTTCTAGATGCATGAAATCTATCAAAAGGAAATTTATGTTGCTTTTCGGCTAAACAACTAACACAAGTTTTGAGTTGTGTACCTTTCACCTCAGGAAGGAGATCTTTCCTGGCTAGAATTTGCATGCCTTTCTCACTCATATGACCAAGCCTCTTGTGCCATAGCTTTGTAGAGATCTCTTTCTCAACTGCATTGACATCGCCTTTACTTAGCTTTGCTTGCATCATATAAAGAGTGGAACACTTCTTTCCTCTTGCCACTATCAAGGAACCTTTGGTGAGCTTCTATTTTTCATCACCAAAATTGATTTTTGTATCCTTCATCATCAAGCTTCCTGGTGAAAATCAAGTTAAGACGAATTTCTGGAACATGTCTCACATTTTTAAGAACAAGCCTGCAACTAGTGTTGGTCTCCAAGAAAACATCTCTCATTCCCACAATCTTGGACACACTATCATTTTTCATTCTTACATTGCCAAAGTCACCAAGCGGGTAAGATGTAAAGAAGTCCCTCATGTGAAGTAACATGGAAGCAAGCACCTGAACAATTACCCACCTGGACTGACTACATGAAATTACACTTTCAGCTACCAAATTTTTAGTTGCCAAAGGTTGTTTTTAGTCGCCAAAAGTCAATGGTGACTAAAGTTATTGCTCACCCCGTTGGTCGCCAAAGCCTTGTCGACAATATTCAATAGCAACTAAATTGATTTTGGTTGCTAATTATCTTATCTTCGGCTACTAAAACAGACTTAGTCGCTGGAAGTAATCCAATCAAAATGAAATTTTCTTTTAGCAACTAAAATATTTAGTCGCTAAAACATTTTAGTCATTAATAATAATATATTTAGTGACTAAAAATTTAGTCGCTAATAATAATACATTTAGTGACCAAATAATTTAGTCGTTATTAGTTTTCACGACTAAACATTTTTGTCGCCAAAAGATTAGGTATTTTCATTTCATTGTATTTTACGACCAAACATTTTAGTCACCAAAGGATGCTATGTTCTTTCGTGACTAAAATATTTAGTTGGCAATAGTTTCTTGCCTCATTTTGATTTGCTTTGGCTACTATCTATGTGGTCACCAAAAGTCTTTTGTTTCTTTTTTACTACAAAATATTTAGTCATCAAAAACCTTTGCTTGCATTCTTGTCTACCAAAATATTTAGTCGCCAAAACTTTATAATTTTTTTTATAATTAATTTCTTGACCACCTATATTTATTCCATTATTAGTGCAACATGTACCCGGTATACAATGATTTTTTTTCTTCCTCTTATTCATAAAGCATACAATGGTTTCCTCTAACTGATATATAACCATTTTTAAACTACAAGCCAATAAACATAGTCTTAAAAGAAAAAAAGTTTTAAGCGATTTTTAGCCATGGCTGCTGGGAACTTGGGATTGGCAAGTCTCCTGCATTACATTGTAATACAGTGTAGACACTTCATTTTTTACCGACCTCAAGACTTGCACGTCATAGTTTGTGCACACAACGATTGTGACTATTTGTGTTCGTTTTGGTGCCCAAAGTTCTCGACGGAATGCCCTATGTAGCACTTGTGTACTTTAAAGCTTTTGGTAAGTGTACTTGAACCCTTTATTCTATTTTGGGAATCTTTTGTGTTGTTCTGGGTTGATTTTGGGGGAGTACAATCCGATTTAAACTTGTTAGGTTGGTTGTTCACACTTATTCTTGTCAAAAGTTCCTTGGAGACTTAGAAATTCCATTCTAGGGTCGACACCAGCCTTCTTAAAGGTCGACCCTTACCTGTTGGTGAAGTTCTGGAAGTGTTGCTAAAAGATAGGGTAGACACCAAACTGGGAGAGGGTCGACCGTCTTATGCCTGTGTGTTAGTTGCTGGAAGATAGGGTAGACACCAGACTGGGAGAAGGGCGACCCTCTTATGTCTGTGTGTTAGTTGCTAGAAAATAGGATAGACACCAGACTGGGAGAGGGTCGACCCTCTTATGTTTGTGTGTTGGTTGTTGGAAGATAGGGTCGACCTCCTCCTGTTTAAGGGTCGACTCCTGCGTGTTTTTTTTTTCAAATTTTTGAAGTTCGAATGGGCCCTATTAAAGGGGGGTTTTTGGGCCTATTATTTTATTTGACCTTAGGGCTTTTCCTCGCTACTATAAATAGCCCCAAACCATTCCTTCTCTCATGATTTTCTTTCCTTTTTTCCTCTCAAACCGTGATCTCTCTCTTTTCTCTCTAAAACTCAACTTTTTCACTTAAATCTCTAGATTTACTTACCTAGAGTGATCTTCTCACCTTGCTCATTTGAGATACATTGTAGAGCTTGTCAAGGGCTTCATTTTGATCAAAGCAAAACGTTGTTTCTCCTCCATCAACTTTTGGGTTTTTCTTTCTTCTTCCTCTTCTAAGCTTGAGGTAGGGATATTCTACTCTCCTATATGGGTTTTAACATAGATATTGTCATCTTGTATAAATGATATGATTTGGGAAGGTTTTTGGTGAATTTTTGGTTAGTTTCTATATATATAAAAGAGGGGTTTTGTATTTGGGTTCCTTATGGGCATGAGAGGTATTGAACATGTTATGACTTGAGAAGAATTGATGAAATTTAGTCTTAGGTATAATATTTGATAAAGGGAGAGATTTGCCCTAATTTGAATTAAATGAGTTATTTTGTATAAATAACGAGATTGACTTGGAAATTATGGAATTGAAGGAACATGTGATTAAATGGTGTAGTTAGATTAATAAATCACTCATCTATAGGAAAAGTTGATAAATTATCTGTTGATAGATTTATTTATCTGTTTAGAAATATCTGCTTTGGGCTATCGGTGGAGGATAACCATGATTGTTGTAGAAATTGCATGATGATTAGGTGAATTGAAACTAATCAATTGGATTATGTCATTGAATATGACGGTTTGATTAAAACATTGAATATGTAATTTAATTGGTCATTGTATATGACAGCGTGCTTAAATACATTGTATATGTATCTTTGTTTGAGAAGAAATAGGGGATGTACTCCATTGTTTGGGAGGAGATAGGGGATGGACTCTATTGATAATTAAGTTGGCCGGAGTGTCCAGGGTGAAAGTCCCGAAATCTTATATATATTTGGGTACTGGTTCCCTCAGATGTAGTTCCGTAAAATGGCAAGAAATGGAAGTGTATGAATAAATGTTTATGATTGAAGTATTGATAAATGAGTTGTAGTCTCATTTTGAATTGTTTAGATGATGATGATCTATGTCCATGAATTGATTTGGATAAGTAAATGTAAGTGAATGGAAGTATGGATGTCAATGTTGATTGGTTATGAAAAAGGTGTAAGTTGGTTTTCAAGTGTTAAACATTTATCGGATGCTAATGTTTTAGTTAATTTTCATATACTGTTTAGTATATCTCTACTTGGCTTTGGCTCACCCTACTTGGGACACTATTTTTTAGGTACAGAGGGCATGCCACCTCCAAGGATATAGCTTGGGAGGTTTAGGGGTGGAAGACTCCATTTTACATATTTTGTTTGGTGTTAAATGTAAAATTTCAAGCCAAGGGCTTTATATGTAAAGAGTTAAAACTCTTCTTTTGTTGTAACCAAGTGTTAACTTGGAAAGCTGTAAGCCCTTCGGGCACTTATTTTTGTTGTTTAGAAGTTAGAGTTACATGCTATAGTTTCAAGATGAATGTTTATGAAAATGTAATACATGTTATATCTTTTGTAAAGGAAACTCTAATGAATGAAGAGATGATATTTCCCCTATGTTTATGACAATTAGTGAATGGTTGTCTTGTACTTTTTTTGAGGGCGTTACAACTTGGTATTAAAGCGTATCGGGTTTGAATACTTTGGGTACGTAAGAAGTGGTTAGTACCACAATGGGTTTGTCTCGTTTGTTAGCGACTTATGTATGATATTGAGTGTTTACGTGATAACATGCTTATGTGATTATATGGGTATGTGATTTAGTTTCTAGGATATAGATCGGGTCCATGGGTTTCTGAGAGTCCAGTTGGAAAGGCACTTGATCACTGCCGTTTCTAACTGGAACTTTAGCAACGCCACGGAATGGTCATTATCCGGAAATGAAATTTGTAAGTGTTTATGTGATTATGTGCTTATGTGGAATAAATTACAGTTGTCTATTTCATTAGGCCGCGAGTGAGATAGTTTCGGCACATTTGTAAATGTGCTAATTTCTTCGGTCACCTTTATTAGGATGTCAAGACGAGGTCGTGGTGGTAGGCATGGTAGGCCTAGGAGGCAAGAGATGCCTATACCGGATGAGATTCCAGCGCAGGATGAGGGAGCGCAGGAGTTCGAACTGTAGGGCTTTCTTTTCGAGCATTTTGAAAGGGGGCGCGAAAAAGCCGAGCTACATACAGTTTCACATTCTATTTATATATATTGGTCTCATTTCATCTTATATCCTCAATAAGTTTTCCAATAAACTTTATATCTTTTCTTCTTCTAAAATCACTTCCTAGTTATATACTCTCTCAATTCTCAATTATATACACACACACATAGATACAGTCACACACACTTTTTTAGCTTGTCATTTACCAGTTCTCAAATTGATAGAAGTTGTATTTTGTTATTATTATTATTGTTATTATTTTTAGATTTAGTTTTACAACATGGTAAATGATATGCCCACAATTCTGGGCAAATTAAAGCTGTTTTTTATTTATTTTTTAATAATTCACAACAACAAACCATTTTTAATTCCATAATATGGAAGAAGTTATATAGAAATGCAGCATTGCCCTAATTCAACAACAAATTCAATAACATCTCACCCCAAGCAACTATCACTAATCAATGTAATGACTTATATCCATCTTTGGATGACATTACCAATGTATAATCGATTATAAAAAGCATCGAAGTTCTGTATATATGATTTGTGTAAGTGTGTGTGTGTGTGTGTAAATAGAGAGAGAGAGAGAGAGAGAGAGAGAGAGAGAGGGAAATTTAGAGGGAGACAGTGAGAAATCAAGAGGGAAACACAT
The DNA here is from genome assembly GCA_025200525.1 of Camellia lanceoleosa. Taxonomy (NCBI): domain Eukaryota; kingdom Viridiplantae; phylum Streptophyta; class Magnoliopsida; order Ericales; family Theaceae; genus Camellia; species Camellia lanceoleosa. Next base: position 86,105,600 of record CM045768.1, on the reverse strand, counting down.
ATGTGTGTGTGTGTGTAAATAGAGAGAGAGAGAGAGAGAGAGAGAGAGAGGGAAATTTAGAGGGAGACAGTGAGAAATCAAGAGGGAAACACACACACACACACACACACACACAGGCAAAATAGAGGACATACTTGGGAGACAAAACGATGATGCTCCAGCGACCCTTGAGGTGATGCTCCAGCAACCTTTACGGTGATGACGATGGAGACAAAGCGATAGAGGAGGGCAAAGGCGTGAGTGAGAAACAGAGTCACAGAGGCGTGAGTGAGAGAGGAAGGGCAATTGACTTGCATTATTGTTTCCCAATTTTCTTTTTCCTAACGATTTTTATTAGTTGCCAATAAGGGGGGAAAAAAAAAAAAAAAAAACCCTATTTTTTTTTCCAACAAACAACAAATTTTCATCGCTAATTTATTTAGGAATCCCTCAAAAATTTTAATCCTCCCTCCGAAACTTTTAAATTACAATTGGCTACTAAATTTTAGTCGGTAAAAGTGAAATAAATATCGACTAAATTATTTTTAGTAGCTAAAGATTGTACATTTAGGGACCAAATTATTTTTTAGCCGCCCAAAACCGTATTTTCCACGACTAAAACACAATTAGTAGCCAAAAGTGAAATAAATACCAATAAAATTAATTTTTAATAGCTAAAAATTGTACAATTAGGGACCAAATTATTTTTTAGTTGCCCAAAATCCTATTTCTAATGACTAAAACGTATTTGCTCGCCAAAAGTAAACTAAATACCAACTAAATTTATTTTTAGTAGCTAAAGATTCTATCTTTGCCAACCAAAATTTTTTTAGTAGCTAATCACCATCCTTAGAAGCAAGTGCAGTTGTTTCATTATCATCATTGTTCTCACCACCTCTTTCTATCTTTTCCTATATTTTAAGCTTTCAACATTCCTTTTTCAATGCCCTTTAATGCCACACTAATAGCATTCAATGTCTTTCCTATATTTGGATTTTCCTCTAAACTTGTTCGTTGACTTGTTACAGTTGTAGATTTTTATGTTTCTATCTGTTCCCATATTTTCAACAACAAGAGCATGTGACTCACTGGAAGTACCCTGCTCCTTTCTTTTAGCTTCTTCATTGAACATGCTATCTTTCATCAGATCCATGGTGACCACACCATTTGGAGCCGAATTGCTTATAGTCACAACTAAGGTTTCCCAACTATCAGGAAAAGAGCTCAACATTAACAGTGCTTGCAACACCCATCTAGCACCATCTTTATCATTGTCAACTGATTGATTAAGCCTTGGAAGTCACTTATATGCTTTACAACATTGCGCCCGTCTTTGTATTTCAAGTTTACAACCCTTCTAATTAAAGAATTTTGCGTAGTTTTTCTCTCATACATGGCTTCCAATTTCTTCCACAAAGTGTGAGCATTAGTTTCTTGAGCCACATAATGAAACACACTTTGATCAACCAAATGCTGAATTTGAGCAACAGTTTTTTTATTTCTTATCATCCAATCTTCAACATTAACATTTCCAGCCTTTTACTTTCACCATAAATTGGTCTATACAAGTTCTGGGTGTAAAGGAAATCATCCATTCATGATTTCCAAATTGCATAATTTGAAGAGGTCAATTTTATCATAGCCCCCAAATTATCTTCCATTCTAAATTTACATGAAAATTTTATCAAACATTTTATAGGCACGAACCGTGTGCTCCGATACCAGTTGTTGGGAAAATCCCTATGCTGTCCCTTCTTGTGTAATTAGAAAATGGGAAACAAACTACAAAATAAAAGCAATAATATGGCTGAAATTAAAGGCAACAAAGCAATCACAAAAACACCAAATTTACGTGGTTCGGCAAAAGTGCCTACATCTACGGGTCCAACTCTGAATCAACTTTCACTATAAAATAATTGGATTACAATGGTTCATCACTAGTCATAACACTACAAGAAAATACACAATTGGCGACCACTTTTGCCAACTTAAAATATTTTGGTTGCCAAAAGTTGTGGAATTGGTGACCAAAAATTATGTTAGTCGGTAAAAGTACAATATTTACCTACTAAATTTTTTTAGTCGGGGTATATTAATTTTTGGCGACTAAAAAAAAAATTTAGTTGCTAAAAATCTCACAATTTGCGACTAAAAAAATTTAGTCGCTAAATTTGCCACAATTGGCGACTAAAAAAATATTTTTGTCGCTATATATATAGTTTTGGCAACTAAAATATTTTAGTCGCTAAAAGAAAAATAAAAAATTATTTTTTATCTTTCGCGACCAAAAGTTTGGTCGGCAAAACCTTAATTTCAGCGACTAAAAATTATTTTGGTCGCGGTATATATAGTTTTGGCAACTAAAATATTTTAGTCGCTGAAAGAAAAATAAAAAATTATTTTTTATCTTTCGCGACCAAAAGTTTGGTCGGCAAAACCTTAATTTCAGCGACTAAAAATTATTTTGGTCGCGGTATATATAGTTTTGGCAACTAAAATATTTTCGTCGCTGAAAGAAAAATAAAAAATTATTTTTTATCTTTCGCGACCAAAAGTTTGGTCGGCAAAACCTTAATTTCAGCGACTAAAAATTATTTTGGTCCCAGTATATATAGTTTTGGCAACTAAAATATTTTAGTCTCTGAAAGAAAAATAAAAAATTATTTTTTATTTTTTGCGACCAAAAGTTTGGTCGGCAAAACTTTAATTTCAGCGACTAAAAATTATTTTGGTCGCAGTATATATAGTTTTGGCAACTAAAATATTTTAGCCGCTGAAAGAAAAATAAAAAATTACTTTTTATCTTTCGCGACCAAAAGTTTGGTCGACAAAACCTTAATTTCAACGACTAAAAATTATTTTAGTCGCGGTATATATAGTTTTGGCAACTAAAATATTTTCGTCGCTGAAAGAAAAATAAAAATTTACTTTCACTCATCACTCTTTCTCTCTCTTTCTATCTATATGTCTCTCTTTTTCTCTCTGTGTCTCTATTTCTGTCTCTCTTCTCTTTCTCTCTCTCTTACTCATCACTCTTCTCTGTCTGTTTGTCTCTCTCTGTGTCTCTATTTTTGTCTCTGTCTCTCTGTCTCTCTTCTCTTTCTCTCTCTCACTCATCACTCTTCTCTGTCTTTTTCTCTGTATCTCTCGCTCATCTCTCTTTTCTCTATCTCTTTCATCTCTTTTTTCTCTATCTCTTTCATCTCTCGTCTCTCTCTATCTCTCTTCTCTTTATCTCTCTCGCTCATCTCTCCATGTATCTCTCTCGTTTATCTTTTTCGCTCTTTTTCTCTTTCTCTCTCTCTTTGTCTGTCTCTTTTCACCCATTTTTTCATCTTCCTCTCTCTATTCTCTTTCTCTCTCTTACTCATCACTCTTCTCTCTCTGTCTGTTTGTCTATCTGTCTGTCTATCTTTCACTCATCACTCTTTTATCTTTTTTTCTCTCTCTATCTCTTTCTCTATCTCTTGTTCATTTTTTTTTTGTTGTCTCTCTCTTTCTCTCCCTGTGTGTGTCTATCTCTCGCTTATTTTTTTTCTCTCTGTCTCTTTCTGTCTCTCACTCATCTCTCTTTTCTCTCAATCGTTCATTTCTCTCAATCACACTCATCTCTTTCTCTTAGCCCATTGTTGTTGAAAGAGGAAAAGTCAAAAAATGAAATGGGTCTCTCTTTCTCTGTCTCTCTGTTTCTCGCTCATTCGCTTCTCTCTCTCTCTCTCTCTCTCTCTCTCTCTCTCTCTATAAAAAAACAATTTCTATCTCGTTCACAATTCATTAACTATAAAAAAAATTATTATTTTAACAATTTCTCGCTCATCTTTCTTCTCTCTATATCTCTCTCTTTTTTTTTTATGTCTTTCTCTCGATCATCTCTTTTCGCTCTCTTTCTATCTCTTTGTCTATCTCTTACTCATCTTTTGTTTCTCTCTGTCTCTGTCTCTATCTCTTTGTCTCCCTGTCTCTCTCTCTCTTTCTCTTTCTGTCTCTCTCTCACTTATCACTCTTCTCTCTCTCTATTATTTATTATTATAATTTACTTTTTATTTATTATCATTTTGGAGGGATTTTTAAATTAATTTGATGAGGAACTCTAGAGGGATTTCAAACACACTAAAATGAGTTAGGGCTTAAACATATCTCTCTCTATCTCTCTCTCACTCTGTTACTTTGTTTCTCTCTTTCTCGCATCTGCTCTCTTTCGATTCTCTCATGTCTCTGTCTCTCTAATTCCATCACTTTTCTCTCTCTCTTTCTCTCTCTCACATTTTCCTTGTAATCTCTCTCATGAATTTGCTTTCAGCCATTGAAAGCTTCACCTAAACTTTTAATCTCTCTTTTATCTATTTCAATCTGTGTGTTGTTTGTGTTGATCAAAACTACCTTACTTGTCAATTTTATATAATTTTACGAAGGATATGACTAGTTTGTTTGGTTTGGATTTTCAGTATTCACTTTTCAAAAAATTGAAATTTTTTATTTTCCGTATTTTTTTAATTCCATTAAATGTTATATTCTAATGTTTTTTAAAAAATTTCGATATACCAAACATAACTACACTTTAAAAAGTATAATATTTGTGAAAAAATATTTAAAAAATTCACTGCGTACTAAAAATAATTTTTGTCGAGAAATCATTACATTTTTTATATTCTTGTGTATTTATTAATTTTTTAAAATATTTTTTGACAAATATTTTACTTTTTTGATACATTTAAGATAAATCTAAACAAATCTAAAAAAATGCTTAAAATTTTAAAAATACACTCTAAAAGTAAAAATAAAAAAAAATAAATAATTAAATTTTCAAAAAATTAAAACCAAAAATTCAAAAAAATATTTTCCAAAAAAAAATCAACCAAACAGCAGCTAATATTTTATCTCCCTCCCAAATTCGCCAATGTTCAAATTTCCCTCTAAACTATCTCATTTTGGCGCCTCTGTTACCTTATCCCCAAATCTCTCTAAAGGTTCACAGCGACGCAATCGTGAGCGATCCACAGCGAGTCCTAGGCCGAGATCACACCATCGTGAGCGATCCACAGCGACGCAATGGCTTCCAAATCCTACAACAAGATCACTGATATCTACGACGACCTCATCCTTCAGGTACATACACTACCCCTCCTTCTATTCCATGATTGATCTCTCTTCTCATATGCTCTAACACCAACAAAAACCCAACATGCTTCCCCAATTCTTGATACTGTTTCTGCTTTCAATTTCGACCCATCTCTTTGTTTCGGCCTCCGAACCATCGTCTATCTACGATGTCCTTCGATCCAATGGCCTGCCCATGGGTTTGCTCCCAAACGGTGTCAAAGACTTCAGCTTGGACGAAGCAGGGAGGTTCGTGGTCTATTTGGATCAAGAATGCAATGCCAAGTTCGAGAATGAATTGCACTACGATCGCAACGTTTCGGGCACTCTCTCATACGGTCAGATCGCTGGACTCTCTGGAATTTCGGCTCAAGATTTGTTTCTTTGGTTCCCTGTGAAGGAAATTCGGGTCGATGTGCCGAGCTCTGGGTTGATTTTCTTCGATGTTGGGATTGTGTATAAGCAATAGTTAATTGTCTTTGTTCGAATCGCCAAGGGATTGTATGGCTCTGCTTCACCCGGATCTTCAGGGTGGAAGTTTCATGGGCCAAACTGTGCCTAAGGTGCTCTGCTTTTTCCTTTCTTTCATTTCCCAGTTCACTGTTTGCAGATTGTAGGTTGTGTTGAATATCTTCAGTGTCTCGATTATTGATGCTGATGAGGTAATTGACTAGGAACTGGGTTTTTTTTTTTTTTCTTGATTGAATTATGGGGTTGTGATTTGCATGGTTCTAAAGGATTCATAGTTTACTAGAAATTTGTTCAAATGTGTGCTTGTTTGAGTTTGTCTATCCATCTATATATATATATATATATATGTATATGTATATGTATATGTATATGTATTTATGTTATAATTTGAAAATGTGGGTTTGAGGTTTCATAATGAGGAATTCTCAATGGTGAGGTAATTCCTGAAAAAAATGATATTTTTAAAATTCTTTTTGGTTTAAAATTCTTAGTTTGAGATTTAACAACGTGATATTTGGAGGATGAAGTCATTCATTAGTACACTTTCTGTCTTGTTAACTTTTGCTCAAATTTAACAATGTTAACAATGTTAGTACATTTAACAATGTTAACTTTAATCTTAGTACATTTGTTAACAATGTTAACTTTAACAATGTTTCTGTCTTAGTACATTTAACATTGTTAACTTTAATCTTTTTATAATGTTTGATGAAGAAAAACACCACCTTTCATAGTAAAGGAAATCCACCTACAAGCTGATATCTGCCAGTGCTGTAAGGCTTAAGGTTCCATATAGTATTTGGCTTAAAATATGAAGTGCAGTGCTGATATTGCAAACTGAACTGTCTTATAGGATATGTGGATGGGTAGTCATTTACTTTTTATAGACATCTTGGATACCATGGGGCTTCTTATGAAGAAATTGCGTGGCAACAAGGTTACAAAAAGGGAGAGGAGGAAGATAGAAAGAACACTTGCTGACATTGCTTCACTCATCCCAATTACAATTTTAATGCTGCTTCCTGTAAGAACCTATCTGACTTTTTATTTTCAAGTGTTCCCATACAAAACTTCAAGTGTTTCTTGAAACTTGTCAATTCTTCACCGGTCACTAGTCAATAGCATCTATATTGTAATTTAAGATCATCAGTAGGTTTTGTTGAGAACCCATCTCTCCAATAGCTTAAGCTTTTAGATGAGTCGGTGGTCAACAATTTAACATGGTTTCTGAGTAGACAATAGATTTTGTGCTCGAATATCACCACTTATCCGATAATTAAAATCTTTGCACATATTTGGCTTGCGTATGAAAGAGTCTTTGGCCACACTTGAGGGGGCGTGTTGAGCGAGATTGATTAGGTCGCCTAGAAAGGAAAAATGTGCTAATTTAATTTCCCCTTATTTCCTTCTCTGTCTCTCTTTTATTTTCCCTTCTCTTTCTAATGAGGATAAACTGGGCGTACTTGTTCCCTTCTCTTTCTCTTCTGCCAAATATAGGATAAATATTGATCAATAGTGGACAGATATATAGCTACTTTAAGGAAAAGTAAAGTAAATGCATCAAACAAGTTATCTCAAGGATTGGATGATATTGGGCTTGTTCATGATGTCAATATGTATTACCCAATTGACAATTGATATATATATATATATATATAACTAGACAGCATAATTGGCGATGTACAAATTATAAATAGCAACTCGCAACCTTGAAAATAACTGAATATTTAGGTCAACAATCAGCATATCTATTTGATAGTAATTAGAATTACATCTTCAGCTTGATCCTCTTACACTATGAAATATTATGTAGTCGGTTGAATGAATTAGTGATATATATTTTTTTGATACCTAAAGGAAGAATTTTCGCTGATTATTAGGTATCAGGGCAGTGATGCGTGAACTATTTGATGATATTATGTATTGTAAACTGTGATATGTGTTTGTATTATTGATACCCTGCATTTTTTGGGTGAAATTTTGGAGTTCCTTTTTAGGTTATCTATGGGGGGTATCATGGCATGTTGGCTGATATTTATCTGTGGTGCCAGCTAGTATCATGATTGATAGCTACTACGTTACTTGAGATAGAAATTTGTTAATTACTCTGCCAGTTGTAAGAATTATTTTTAGAAGTTAACAAAATATGTGACAATTTTTGGCATAGAAAATGTTTTTAGCATGGTTTGACTTAATTTAATGTAGGCTTGTGTGTGTTTTTGATGTTGTATATCTTACAAAAGACTCACTGAGCAGCTCCTTGACTTCCATGTTGGGTAACTCTGTATTTGGCTGAATGTTGTCAAATTTGCTAGGATTATGTACTGTTTATTTCTAGGCAATAAACTTTTGTTCGCAATAAACTTTTCTTCTTAGAAGAGTGGTCATGATGATTTGAAAAAAAAAAAAGGATTTTTTTTGGGTTAAAAAAGTGATTTGGAAAATAATGATAATTTTCAGGAAATAAGTTAATTTGCATCTTCTTCTTTCTTGTTTAGGCGTAAAAAGGAATAACTAATTGGATGATGGGTTCTATTGCTGTTTGTTTTGGTTGTTTATCATTTATAATGGTAATAAGCTGTCTTAATACTGGAAAGTAACATCAATTAATGCTGCTCCTCAACCTTTGTTCTACTGTTTGCAGTGCTGGACAACTGAGAAAGTAGAGTATGAGATGGATATGGTTGAGTCAGCTGTGAAATCACTCAGGTCACTCAGGGCGTTGATGCCTGCAAAAGAAAGGCATGAAAGGTAAATGTTTAAATGATATGTTTTTGCAAATTTCCATCTTACTGCTAGGACTGATGATGGTTCGGTACAATGGGGATATGTTGAAGTTCGACCCAATATGTCAAATTTTTCTATGAAATCTGAAATCAATATCCCCCGACTACTTTATTCTTGTGGTGGTTGTCAATAGTTGAACTATGCACATATTTATCAACCAAAAAAAGTAATAATAATAAAAGTTGAACTATGCACATATAAACCAGTCACAGAACCAGATGCAAAACATGGATAGGTGTTCAAATCTGTGACTGGTTTTCTGGACAGGTACTATGAATATCTTGTGAACATGTATTTGTGTATGCATACATGTATTCGTGTATTGAATAAGCTCCTAGCAGAAACATGTATTTGTGTATGCATACATATTTATGTATTATATATTTATTTTAGAAATCATTCAAAAAAATCCGTTCAAGCGGTAGTCGGACGAACTAGACATCAATCATACGGTTTGGTTCGGTTCTATTAATTAATGTTTGTAGGTTCGAAAAAAGAAATATGAGAAAAAAAAAGCAGTTCGGTTAATGGATTTTAAAAAAAAACCGAACCGAACCGAAAAAAATAAAATAGAAAAATATATATATATATATATATTATTTTTTTTTTTTTTTTAATTTTTTTTTATAATTTTTAATATATTTAGATGGGTATAGATATGTAATATTAAAAATATATTTAATATTATTAGTTTTTAAAAAATGTAATTATTTTTAGTAATTATTTTGCTAATAAAATTATTTTTTTCTTGTGTAAAAAAAAATTTTTGAATTTTTCATCACCAAAAACTTTTTTTTTTTTTTTTTTTTTTTTTTTTTCTTTTAAGCTGCGGTCTGATGCAGTTTCTTTAAAAAAAAGAATCATAGCAGAATCTTCGATTCTCTTGGATTTTCTCTTAAAATCAACCAACTATTTATTTTTGCTTCATTGGAAGGTCACTTTCTAGCCAAAAGGCCCCCTTTTATCTTGCATCTTTTACACTAAAAATTTTTTTAGTATGACTAACCATATTACATAATGAAGTAACAAATTAAGAGATGAATTTATACCAGTCTTATTTTGACAAAGATTTGAGTCTTAGAAAGCACAGAAGAATGCTATTGTTTTATTTACAATTTGATAATGATAATAATTTAATTTGCTAATGTGAGCTTTGCTTTTCATGGACATTTTTCATTATTTGTCTAATTTTACTTGACATTATTTCTCTCTTTTTTTTTTTTTTTGGTACAGATGGATGACCTTGTGCACAAGGCTAAATTGTACAGGATAAATTGACACTTTATACTTTTTTTGAAGGATTATATATTTTTGTATAGATGTATATGAAAAATATTAGGGTAGACTAGTAGTTATATTTTTTGATACACTACTAGTTATATTTTTGGATGGGTGTATAGAAAATATTTGGTAGTCTAGTAGTTATATTTTTGAGTTGATGTACATGGATAAAAATTTAAAACATAATAACAAGTACGTGTTATGTTTTAAATTTTTATGCTAGATGAAATATATAGTTTGAAATTATTTGTGGATATAAATTTATAATAGTTGCTGACTTTAATTAAACAGGTTCAGAAATGGTTATATGTATCTTGTTGAATGTTGATGATTCAATTTATTTGTTGGTTTGAATGATTTTTGCAAATTACAGATTATATTGAATAAATTGAATGGATTATTATAAATTATAGGTTTATTTTGTTGGATGTTGGTCACAGAATGTGACAATTGGCGACCAAAATTTTTAGTCGCGGAATGTGACAATTGGTGACCAAACTAATTTTGGTCGCAGAATGTCACAATTGGCGACTAAAATTTTTGGTCGCGGAATGTCACAATTGCTGACCAAGATTTTTGGTTGCAAAATGTCACAATTGGCGATCAAATTAATTTTGGTCGCAGAATGTCACAATTGGTGACCAAAATTTTTGGTCGCGAAATGTCACAATTGGCGATCAAACTAATTTTGGTCGTGGAATGTGACAATTGGCGATTAAGAAATTTGGTCGGCAAAAGGTGACTTTTTGCGACCAAAGCGTTTTAGCGACAAAATGGATTAATCGCAGTAAATAATATTTAGCGACCAAAAATTTAGTCGCAAATGCAACTTTTCCTGACCAACGAAAATTTTGGTCGCGAATTACTTTTCTTGACCCTCAATTGGTGACTAAACTAGCGACAAAAAAAATTGATCGCGGATAATTTTTGTCGACTAAAAATAGACTTTTAGCGACTAATTTTTTTGTTGCCAAAAGTGTTAATTCTTGTAGTGCAACTAGAGGTATACAATCATCAAGATATATTCTTAGATCACCAACAATATTTATATCATCACCATAAATGTGAGTTTCAACAAAATCAACAAAAAATCAAGTTTAGGTCTTACCAAAGTGAATATCCCAAACCACCAATCCAAGAGTTTTAACAAGATCCACTCTGATCAAAATGGAGAGCTTGAATGCAAAAACATTATGCTGAAATTTCATCAAAGATCGAGAAAAAAATGATCATCCAATTTCGACTTGAACTATAGAATAAACTCTAAAGTAGCATTTGATTTAATTTTCAAAACTCAATTTTATTTTCAAATCATGATTTGAATCAAAATTTATAACTAAATAAATTTTTAAAATACAATTCAAAATTATTTTCAAAACTCATTTCTTTTCTTTATTATTATTATTATTATTATTAATTTATCAATCAATCATTTTTTCTCACTCATCTATCCTCTCTCCTCTCTCCTCTCACATTCTTTTACATTTTATACATCAATCAATCAAAAAAAAAAAAGAAGTACAAATCATTCTAAAACTATTTTTAAAACTCATAATCAAATAATTTTTTTTTTTAAATCGTAATTTCAAAACTCAAAACTCAAAATATAACTCTACATTTAAATCGTAATTTTAAAACTAAACCACACAGCGCCTAACTTTTCTCTCCTCTTTCTCTCTCTCTCGGCCATCTCTGTTTTTTCTGTGTTGCTCCCAAAATTCTAATTGAAAACCTTTTTTCTTTGTTGACAGGTCACTAAGCTTCTCTTGCAAGTTTTACAAACTAATAATAATAAAATTAAAAAAAATAAACTTTGACTCATTGAGTCTTTGCGGGGTTCACCCCCAACAAGAAGGGACACCACTACCCAATATATAAATATAGATAAAAAGTTCCAACAAAACTAATCTTTTTCGCCTTGTGATTTGGATTTGAAACATCCATTACTTGTATACATATATATGGATGAAGTTCACATTCTACATGCATGGATTCTTGGTGCTTTTCTATTATTATTATTATTTATTATTATTATTATTATTTACATTCAACATATTTCCCATCCAGCCTAAATTGAACCTGAATTACTTACCATGGAGAGCAATTTAAAAAATATAGTGACATTTGCTTGCTTTTTTCAATTTACACTATGTTTGTCTGTTTAAATATTGATTATTGAATATAAAATTATTATTCGAATATCATCAACTGAATTTGATTTTGTTCGTGTATTGATACTGAATAATTAATTTTCATTCAATAACTAACACTATAATATATAAGAGTTTTAGAGACTAAATGTTTTGGTCTCTAAAACTGAAAGAAATTTACAAAAGATATTTAGGAACCAATTTCATCATGATGAGGATAGTCACTTAAATATCGTCCCGAAAAGTTAAAAACAAGACATTTAGTGACAAAATTTTAAAAATATCACTAATAAATAGACTTTTAAAGAAAAAATAATTTGGTCTCAAAATAGTTTATTTTTTGAAATAAAAAATTTGATCCTAAAAGGATAATAATTCATCACTAATGTCCAATTTTTGTTGTTAAAAATATAATAACAACATTTTTCGCAACAAAATTATTTAGTCCCTAAAAAATAATTATCCCTAAGTTTTGATTTCTAAAACCTTAATTTTTTTTTTTGGTAGTGTAATAGCAAAACAAAAAATAAATAAATATATATATAAACTAAGAAGTTTGTGGTGGGTATAAAAACTCCCATTTTTTTAATGCAAGACAGTATTTTTTTTTATTATTTATTATTTTATTTTTTTTAAGTTTTGTTTTGTATACAAATTAAGGATGGGGGACCTAAAACGTGCATGGAAGTGATTGTATCGCAGTTAGGGCCACTAACTTTCTGTATGCATCAATCAACATTGACAAAGTTGATTAGATACCACTTTGGACTATAAGACCAATGTCATCTAAAGAAACTGTTAATATAAATTCCTAAACATTTTGGTAGCAATCCACTATATCACCACCAGGGTTGGTGGCCTGGTGGAAGATGTGCCCCATTCTCTCTCAGGGGAATCAGGGTCGATTCCTGGGAGGGGTAGGTTGTGATCACTCCCTGTGAGCCCTGCCTTTACTCCCCTCGGTCCCTGGCCTCTGTGGCGGTGTGGGGTTCCTTCCATTGGTGTCCTGGTGGTGGGTCCCCCACTTGGTGGGGGGCAACCGATTACCCCGGGGCTAAGGCCCAATGGGGCTATGACGACACCACAGAGCCCTTTTTTTATAGTTAAAAAAAAAAAAAAAAAAATCCAGTATATCATGTTTCTTCCAACAAATTTTAAGGGGGAAAAATTATAGGCATTTGATATTTAGAGAAAATATAATAAATTAAGTTTTTTTATTATTTTATTTCACAATCTTGTTATGTTCACTTAAGTTTCTTATGAAATTTGGAAAAAAAAAAAAAAAAAAAAAGAAGTTAATATTAAAGAAATTAGTTTATTTTGATTTTTACTTTTGACTTTTTTTTTTTTTTTTGGATGTATTATGATTGAATTATATAATTTTTTAGACATAGATCAAATAACAAAGAATATTTTGAAAAAAAAAAAATTGTGGAAAAGAAATCCTGTATGTTGTCTCTCATTAATAATGACCTTATTTAGTACCGTTTACGGGGTTGTTTATATATACATATATATTTTAAAAAAAAATTGTTAGAATATTTGGTGCAACCTTCATTTATAATTTATGAGATAAAAAAATTGAAATAAATTTTAAAAAATGATTAACATAAATATATTAAAGAAAGGCAAGGGCTCCTCTCCAGTTTGCTTTTAAACTGGACGATCTTGTTGAGCCGTATTGAGCCATAATCCGAACACATTTAAATGATTCAAATCGTTCAATATATAGAGCTCATCAAGTATATGTAAAAAATAATGTTGGTCGGATATTAATATCTACTTGATCAAACACATTTCTGTCACAATTTATTTTAAAAATCATACTTGCCGTTAACAAAAAAAAGTAATCTAATCAAATAGTTATCAATATTCGATCAAAGTAATTTTTTTGTAGAAATGGTGTACTCGAAAAGTTCTACATATTCAACAATTTGAATGACTAAAATGAGCCCAAATTAGGGCCTACCATGGCCCAACAAGTACGTCTAGTTCGATGATAGACTGGAGAGGAAACATTCCCTTAAAGAAATTAGTTTACTTGGTTCTTACTTTTTGAATTTTTTTGATGTGTTATGAACAATTATTGAATTGTATAAATTTTTAGACATGATTCTACTTATGTGCACTCTCAACTGAGTGATGAGGAGAATCAGTCCTTACTAATGTACGACATTTCTTTTAGCTATTGTTTCCTCTCTTTAGTGATTTGTTACTTTCTTGTAGAAGATGCGTTGTTGAATTTTTTAAGATAGGTGATTTTTCAATTTGATATAATTGTTTTGATATCTATAAGCAAAAAATCGATTGAAAAAAAGAAAATGCACGTATCTTATGGATATCACTACCAATAGGGGTTGATTTAATGGTAAGGCTTTCGAATTATTTACTTAAAGCCTCAGTTTGAGTCTTTGTAGTTCTTTACTTCTTTGCGCCCAAAGTACGTAAGAAAACTTATATTCAGCCTCAACATAGATGCAATATAATTCTCCACAGATGTATTATGAGTGCTAAGAGACAATATTCCTTGGCGGCAAGAGTCTTAGCTTTGGTTTCAACATAGGTATGGTATGATTATCTGCAGATGCACTATAAATACTAATACTTCTGAGCACATATATAGAATGACTTGTGTATATATCCATTTTTACAACAAAATAGTAATAATAGCAAAATGGATGTCACAGGCTACCCTTAACGTTGCTGTGAGGCATGGCAGGTAATGAGCTAGAAAAAGGAAGACATTTGATGACTCAAATATTCCAGTTGCACCTACTGAACCCTCATAATTACATTGCTACCACATGGGCGAGTGGTTAGGTAGAGAAGTTAATCAACCCCACTTTTTGACGCTATCCATGTACTATCCTACTCCACCTTTTTCACATTCAGAAATCAGAGGCACAAAATACCTCCCTTGGAATTATGTTTGTTTATTTTTTATCATGTGCCAAAAAAGAAGATGGGCTCATAATTTGATTTAGTCGAATATTTAAAACTTTGGATTAAGCACAATATGATTTGTCAAGTTTTATATTTACCAAACACAAATAATGAATGAAATGATACATCATGCCAACTCTATCAAGTAATGTACACGGTATATAAAATACTCTCTCTTCGAATTCAATAAATAATTGTTTTATTTGCAATTGAAAACCTATCCTAAATATTTTGTGATTTAATATAGTATATGGAAAGAAAGAAAAAAGAAAATATCATATAAATTAGATATTAATAATAAATTAGTGAAAATTTTGTAATGTCCTAGAATGAATAGTAAAGTAGATGCTAGATTCATTAACATCACCAACCACCATGAAAGTTATAATGACCTAAGTGGTCCATGTCTAGACTATCTTCTCAAGTTATCTTCAGCCATTTTGAGATCTGATGAAGAGAACAGCTTCTCACTAGTCGATTATAGATTGGACGGTGTTGTTAGGTTTGTGGTGGGCTTGACTTCTGGTTTATCTCGATAATTTAACCGTTTAATATGTAAAATTCGTTAAGTATATCATCTTTATACAAAATTATGTTGATTGAATATCGATAATTATTTTATTAAATTTCATTTATTTCAACGACAATTATGATTTTAAAAATAAATCACATGCACCAATGTGATATGATTAAGTGGCTATCAATATTCAATTAACGTGATTTTTTTCAGAAATAATTTACTCTATGTGATATACATATTAAACGTTTTAAATTATCAAGATGGGCCGAAAGTCAAATCCACCAAGACCCAACAATACGATTCCGTCCATTTAGAGAAGTTGTTCGTTTGATGGAATTGCATTCATCATCAACAATTATATGGTGATATCATAACTATACTCAATTGCATTAAGCTTAAAAAAAAACTCGTTTAGAATTAATTTTTATATAAATAAATTAAATTTTAATATATTTTAAAATTTATTTTAATTTGTAAATCAATTTTAAATACTTTATTATTTGGCTAAATACATTTATGTACATTATAAAAAATAAAATTATTAGAATTTAACTTGTGCTTAATTTATTAAAAGCTCATTCGAATCAACTAATTATATAAATAAATAAAATTTAAATAATCTAGTAGCCAACTGTCTAATATATCATTGAGGAAATAATGTTGAATAATAAAGGGCTTTTCTGACGATATAAGCGAGGTTTGAGAAGCAACAAGTATTTTTGTTTGGTGGTGTATCTTTTGGATGGAACATGATCCTAAAAGTGTGCTACTGTTAGAAATAAATAAACATTGCCCTCTTCATTGGTTGAATTATGTAAAAAGACGATCTTTGTATGAAAAGCCCTTGATTTAATTATTAATTCTGAACGATGCGTTTTGACCAATTTGACATAGGTCCAGAGGAGATCTAGGGCCTTTTTCAATAGGCCAGCCTGCCAATAGAATTTAAATTGATTTTTTAATAAAATTGTTAAAAACAACTCTAAGGTTGTCATTAATATTGAAAAAATATGTAAAAAATTATATTAAAATACATAATTTTTGTTTGAAATATATGAAAAAGTATATTGTCTTGCTAATCACAGCCTACTAGGCTAATGTGACAAAAATATATGTACGAATTTTGACGTTAAAATTTTATTTGTGATTAGGCCATATAAATATATGTATAAATACATGCAATTCAAAAAATCACGTGGTAATTTAGAGTTTTTCTTTTAAAAAATAAATAATGACATATTATTCTTGTAATTGCTAGTGTAAGTACTTTGGGGGAAAAAAAAAAAAAAAAAAAAAAAAAGCTACTCAGGTAAGGGCTTTTTGGGAAGTTGTCAAAAAAGTCAATTTTTTGGTTTTTTAGCTTTTTTTAGTTAAAAAGTTAACTTTTTAAAAAAAAAAAAAAAAAAAAAAAAAAAAAAAAAAAAATTTTTTTTTTTTTTTTCAAACATAGAATATATAAATTGTTTTAAAGAGTACTAAAAGTACTACGACTATAAACGAATCAAGTTGAGTCAAGTAATTGATCCTTCAGGCTCAGTTTGAAAAATTAACGAAATATATTTAAATATTACCTATTTATATAACAATTTAACGAAATTATTTTAAATGAGTTTTTAGTGAGTTGAACATGAGTTAAGTTTACGGAATTTGATTTTTTTAATACGTATAAGTTTATCATTCCATTCAAATTTGATTAAAAAATTTTACGAATTTAAAATTATGTTCAAACTTAAATTATTTACTTAACAGACTCATTTTAAATGAATTTTTAACTAATAAGAATGAAATTTTGTCTAAAAAGCATATCTAGAGCGACTTTATACAAATAAACTTTACAAAACGAGGTGGTTATCAATATGGTTTTTAAATTAAAATTTCATCGTTATCATAACTTCAGAAATATTCACATATAGTTGCAGAATGAATTTATGTTTCTACATCAACTTTCCAACATCAATTATTGTGGCCCAATCCAAATAAGACAATCAAGGCCATCACTTGGCACGTTCCCATAATAATCATATTAATGTTAAAAATACATCAACCAAATCATAAGTTTAATCACGTGACCAACTTCTATATGGCTAAATAAACTAGGGGATGACTCTCCCTTATATCATTTTCCCCTATATCTCTACGTACTTCATTTTATAAACTCTATTTTAAACTTACAATAATGATTTAAATAGTTTTTTTTATTATTTAATATTGCAACCAATATTACTTAGGTAAAAAATTAATTTCATCAAATATCACTAAATACGTCAATAAATTATATTTAAAAAAAATGAAAAGTAACTGAGTTTAAATTTTAAGAAAATTTTAATATACACTCCTTTAAAAGGGATGTATCATATTAAGGCCAAGTTTGGAAACACTCAAAAAAAAAAAAAAAATAAAAAAAAAAAAAAAAAAAAAGTTATTATTATTTAAAAAAAGTCAACACAATTGACAATTTCAATTCCCATTTTAATTTTTCCTATTTTTTTTTTTTTTTTTTTTTTTTTTTTTTTTTTTAAAAAAAAAAAAAAAAGTTAACAAAATTTCATTTTTCAAACTTTTTTTTTTTTAAAAAAAAAAAAAAAAAAAAAAAAATTTAACACATTTAAACCAAACTAATTATACCATTTTCTTTTTTAGTGATGACATTATTTTAGTTATGATTCATGAGTTCTTTATTTACGTCTCATGTGTGTTTAGTTATAATATTTTTTTTTTAAATTTTTTGTAGCTCTAACTTAAAAAATTGAAATTATGTCAATTTTCATTTTAGGTATAAGATGTATATGATACACGTCTTTAAAGAGTGTGCACCACAATGTTTTTCTAAATTTTAATCATACATTTTACAAAATAAAATATGATTTATTCATCAATTTATTGATATTCGATGAAACTAATTTTTTGTACAGACAATTTTTACTATAAAATTTACAAAATAAACCGTTCAAATCATTACTGTGAACCCAAAATAAAACCCACAAAAAGAAATAACTGTACAATGATAGCAACAAAAAAAAATACAAAAACATAAAAATATACTATTTTAATTAGGAATTAGCTCCTCTCCCGTCCATTATGGGACTGGAGGGCGCTATTCAGTTGTTGTGGGCTTTGATTCGGGCCTATTTCGATAATTCTTGCCGTTCAATCTATAAAAACTCATAAAATATATTATTTCTGTAAAAAAATCACATTGATCAGATATCGATAGATATTTTATTAAATCACATTTCTGTCAATAGCATGCATAATTTTAAAAATAAATTGTGATAGAAATATGATTTAATTAATTGACTATTAATATCTTATCAATATAATTTTTTATAAAAATAATATATTTGATGAATTCTATAAATTGAATGATTTAGATCATCAAAACGAAGATCAAAGCTTACAACAAGTAAATAGTGCCCTCCAATCCTATAATAGACGGAAGAGTAGCCAATTCCTTTTATTATTAAAATATATAAATTTTTCCAGTAATTTTTTTTTAACGACACAACTGTGCAGTCATTTCCCCAACCCACGAAATGAAGAGTCGTTTTGACAAGCTATGGCCGTGTTTGGTGTTTTTTTGATTTTTTACTAAAAGATAAATTTGTTATAAAATTAAAAAAATACATCCAAATAAAATATCACATCAAATCCCATAATTATTTCATTTTTTCTCTCATAAATTCACATCCAATCACAAAATAATATAACTATCTTGCCAAACACAAAAAAAAAAATTTCTCTAATAATACCTTACAACTAAAAAAATCTAAAAAAAACTCACTTCCCAAACACCCACATAAAAAATTATTTTTTTGGTTTTTTAATTTTTTTTTAAAATCACATCACTTTTTTACATTTTACATTAAAAGAAGTCCAAAAAAAAAAAAAAAAAAAAGGTATAAAATTTTTATCATCTTTCCAAAACACCACAAAGTAGGAAGCTGTATGAAGGATAACCAATTGAACTGTCTCAATGAAGATGAAATTTTATTGTACATATATATATGTTTAGAAGAATTATTCAAAAATATATATATAAAAAATATGTTGTCTATATCTAACAAACTTTAAATTTATGCTATAAGCTTCACTTTCACAACAATTTTCCAAATAAAATTTCATGATAGAGAATTTCATGGTAAGATTTTCCAATAACAAATACTCAAATTTACTTCTTGCTCTCCACTTTCATGACACAATTCTTTCCTTTCCTTTCCTTAACAGTAAGAAGAAAAAAATATACAATCTAAGAAATCAAACTTGAAAGTAAAATAAATCCATAATAAAACCATTACCAACATTTATTAAAAGTATAAAAAGAAAAAATTCTAGAGAGAGAGAGAGAGAGAGAGAGAGAGAGAGAGAGAGATCACTCACTCACTCCTCATCCTCAAACATCAACATGACAATTCTGCACCAACTGAAACTTAATAGCAGGACCAACAGGAATACCGTTATTCCTGTTACCAAACGATATGAAAGCAGGACAGTTCACATACAAATGGTACTTCCCGGAGATGAAACTCCCTACTTTAAATCTCACCCGTCCATCCACCCTGATATTGATCAGCACCGATCCCGCCACCTGATCCTCGGCGAGCGACTCCGCCAAGAACGGCGCCACCGGGATGGCGTTTCCGTACAGAAACGGCGACCAAACGTTCTCGTCCTTGTGGCCCTGATAGGTCGAGGGGAGTAGAGTGGGGAGAGTGATCTGTTGGCTTCGATAGCTTGCGTAGACATCGAGCTTGTCGTAGTAGATTCCGATTCGATCGTTGGGGTTGCGGGAGGAGAGAGTGATTTGGAGATTGGACGTGAGGAAATTGGGGGGGGATGAGATGTTGAAGGCGTAGACGGTGGCATCGAGGAGGATGAATCGGGGTTTGGTGGGGCGGAGGATGATCCAGATCAGGAATATGACGATGAGGACTAGGATTATGAAGGTTAGGATTACGGCGAAGAGGCGGCGGTAGAACTTTCTCCTTTCGTCGTCGTCGTGGTGGTGCCCGCAGTCTTTCGTCGTCATTGTTGCGGCGGTGGTCGCCGGAGGTTGGTTACTTAAAAAGAGAATTAGGAATTTGGGGTATGGGAGTGTTTGAGAGGGCGAGCTTGACAGACGACAAGTGTGGAGTATTATATATATATAGCGAGAGAGAGAGTTTGTTGACGGTGCTTCTTGTATATTCATTTGCATCTTCTTTTCTTTTTGATAAATAATACAGTATTGTTTAATAATTATGGTATTTATATATTAATATATATATATATATATATATTTAGAAAAATGAGTGAGACTTTTAAAAGGAGACTTCTAATGAAACATTAATTTGTCTTTTTCTTTCTCATATTTTGTCTTTTACCTCACTATTTTTTTTTTTTTTTTATTTTATGTGGTGCCAGCTCTAATGAACTGCTTTAGAACAACTCTAATTAGAGTTCTGTTGCAAAACTGATATTTTTAAAACTAAAAGCCCAGAACCATGCTTGTTTAAAATTCTCTCTTGAATTTATTTTGTATTGTAATTATATATTGTGTTTGATTTTTACTATATTATAATTGAGGTCCTATTTGGGAAGAGTGTTGTAGGATAAAATAGCAAATAAAGACTGTGGAAAGATAAAAATTAACCTATGTGAAGTAGACTCACCCAATACCTACTTGTAAATAGAATTAACGTAATAAAATAGTACTTTGTAATGTAACTTGTCAACTTGTTAAGTTGCTTTCACATATATGTATCAAATATGTTTTTAGTCATACAAGTGACTTATTTTCATTAAATCAAATTAGTGGCATAACTTCATTGGACAAGATGAATAGCAAGTTTGCCAATATAAAGGAATGTATTCTTCAACTTTCTACTTTCACAATGACAAAATATATTAAAATAATCAATAAAACAAAACCTTCTTTTGAAAAGAATTATTTTGATCATAAGGTCAAAATAATTACTAATTAACTAACATATATAAATACTAAAAAGAAGACATATATTGTGTCACATTATTAAAAATAATATATATTTATATACTATAAAAAATAATTAATTATAACTAGTTTTGTAAATATACCCATATGAAATAATTTTGTATGAAAAAATGTTTAAAATTCTTTAAAAATTCTTGCAATTCTACTAACAATGATATATTAAGAAGATATGTTAATTTTTAATTTATTACACATTTAATAATTGAGAAACTAATTCTCTTATTATATCAGTATAAATAAATTTATAAATTAGATATATAGATTTCTAACATTATTTGGTAGGGTATAGACACAGAGAGGGTCCATCAAAAATAAATTCGAGTGGTAAAATTGTACCACAGACCACGTTTTGGGAACATATTTTCAGGGGCATTGATTAAAACAGTCAATTTTTTTTTTTTTTTTTTTTTTTTTTTTTTGTGTTAAAACTTTTTTAGCCTGTTTTTTTTTAGCCTTGTTCAATTTGACTTTTTTAATTTTTATGAGGAAAAAAATATAATGATTGTGAGTAAAGAGTAGTATTTTATCTTATTAACTTATATAACTTATTTTATCTTTTTGTGTTTTTTTTTTAAACCCCAAAATCTTAGCCAAATGAGGGCTCACATCAAATGCATTGAACTTCACTTTCACCATTTATGCAACACAATTTGCAATTTTTACTGTTGAACTTTGAGGCCTTGTCTGTTTTTAGAGTTGGAAGATGGAATTAATTAAGACTAATAGTGAGGTAGGATTTAAAAAATTGTGTTTATTTTAAAATGTGACTATGGGATAAAAAGTCTCATGGGGCTATGAAAAGGCCTCTCATGAGGGGACTAGCAATCCCATATGAGAGGTGATATTGATATCTAATTCTATGGGATTGGTGGTAAAAATACTATTTTGTCACTTATTTTATAAAATTAATTTGATATAAAATAATTTTTAATATTAAAATAAAATAGTATAATAATATATTTATACCAAAAAACTATATCAACATAAAATAACATAATACAAAAATATAATTTTTAATATTAAATATATCAAAAACACCAAAGGTTATTTATGGTATTTCATATAGTTAATAGTTTCACTAAAATATATAACAAACAAACACAATTTTTCTTAGTCCCCTCATAATATTGCTCATGTAATATTAAACACAAATAATTGAGTAAAATTTTATTAATAGTTGGATTTTTTAATATTTACAAAAAAAAAAAAAAAAAAAGAATAACATTGGGTAAAAATTTATTGATAGTTGGATTCATTAATACTAATAAATAAATAAATAACAAAAAAAGAAGAATAACATTGAGTAAAAATTTATTTATTCTTTAGTTGGTATAAGTCCAAATTCGGTAATAATGTAAAGGGTATTTGTAGAATTTTACATAGTTAATACTACTCCTATCTCTCAAAATAAACATGAACTATTACTAGTACACTGGTTATCAAATAAATACATTTCTTTTTAATTCTCTCACTAGTCCCTTTATTAATAATCCCCTTACTAATAATTCCTTCCATTTTACTTTGAAAACAAACCGCTTTGACAGTATTCTCCATCAACAATCCTATATTCCTTAATTTATTACTTCCTCTGTCTTATTTTATTTTAGTTTAATTTGTCTTAAAATATTTGTCTACTTTTTATTTTGAGATATTAAATTTTGTTAGATTTTTAAAATTACCCTTATAAATCATAATAAACACATTTTAAAATTCAAAAAGAAGAGTAATGGTGAGAAAAATATTTTAAAATTTAAATAAAAATGTAATGATCATATATATCTCATTAATAAATTAGTTTTTCTATAGTGGATAAACAAATTGGAATGAAGGGAGTATTTTTAAATTACTTCTAATAATGTGATATTGAAGTTAGATTTCACACAATAAAATATTTGACAAATTATAATTTGACACTTATCAAATATATCATTAGGAATTATTTTTAAGAATGATAAATTAGGTGTCTCAAACTTTCTTCATATACAAAAATCTATTTTACGTAATGCATGTCACTTGGTCAAGTTAATATGATATATTTTCTTAGAAAGAGAAATTTGGTTGTGTATCATATACATTGATTTAGTTTTTCAATTATATCTCACCCCTTCTTCGCGATGAGAATATCATCATATATATATGATACCATATCCAAATTGATTGTTATTCGTAGTTTAATTATTTAACCAAATACCAAATATAATATTTTATTTGACTATTAGTTCAATCCTCCAAAGCTAAACCAAAAACACCTTAGTATGTATTTTTATGATGTATGTTATAAATTTTTATAAAATTATGTAATTTTTTTCGTAGAATTATCATAATTTGTGATTTAGAAATGAAATTACATATTTTATGATAATGTTATATATTTTTGTGGTAACACTGCACATTGTTTGGATAAAAAAATAAATAATATTACCATAAAAATATGTAATATTATCACAAAATATGTAACTTTGTTTTTGAATAATAAATTATCGTAATTCTACTAATAAAAAAATACATAACAATTGTACCGTAGCATTATTTTTTTACAAAAATTACAATTTTTTTTTTTTTATAGTTTTGAACCTTATAAAAAAATAAAATCTAAATTTTTAATTTTATCAAATTAAATCTTTTAATTTTTTTAACCTAAACCATTCGTCTATTTTTCTTTAAGTAAAATCGAAAAAAAAGTTATATTTTAGTCATTAAACTTAATATAAGTATATAAAAAATATTTATAATACCAGTTTCTATAGGATTTAATGAATAAAATATATATATTTTTGATAGTTCTACTTAACAAAAATAAATAGTTGGTTTAAATTGAAGATAAATTAAAAGATTAAAATCTAAATTGATAAAATTTAAAATTTATATTGTTAGAAGACTCAAATTTTAATTTCTTTTTAAAAAAAAAATTCTTATATTTTTTTATTAAAAATATAATACTTCACAAATTTTTAAATATTATTTTATATCACATTCATATAAAAAAAATTAAATATATTTTATATAAATTTTAATATCAGACAATCTTCCTAGATAATAAGACAGACGGGTTATGCATAAATTGTTTGTCCCCCATGCACGTGGAAGCTTCATGGAAGTGGCTTCCGTCGGTTCTCAAGTTTATCTCTTTGGCTCTAGTTAAATAATGAGCAGGGACGGAATGAAAATTCTATTTTTTAGGAGGTTAAAATTTAGAATAAAAATATTTATTTAATATAGATTTATTTATTTTTTAAATTAATATTTTTTTTTACTGACCAAATTGCATTTTTTATTTTGAAAAACCACTCACTTAAGCAATAAGCACTACACAAGAAATAAAAAAAATTACAAAATTTAAAAAAAAAAAAAAAAAAAAAAAAGAGAACAAGCTTTTATCACATTTTATTTATCCTATAATATAATATTATTGCATTAGCAACAAATATGAATTATAGAACTCATTATACTAATGCAATAATATATAATATTATAATAAGAATTAGGCATAAAAATATAATCATCATAATATAATTGTTCTGTTATGGAGTTAGAAAAGAGAATAAAACACAAGAAGAAAAATAAATAAATAAAATAAAACACAAGAAGAAGGGGAAAACAAAAATAAGAGAGAATAACAAGAGACATTAGAAACATAAAAGTGGGTTATATTAAGATTGTGTTTAATTCATGGATTTAAGTAGAAATTCAGAAAAAGCAAAAAAAAAAATGTGTATGAAATGTAATTATATATTTTGTTCATATTTTACTTATTTTTTCTCTATTCTTTTTAAATTTCTATTCAAATTCATTAATCAAATACAATGTAAATACTTTTTCACATAGAGTGCCCATGAAATTATTCGAGTTAAAAGCAGAATAAAAAAATAAGAAAGTGGGGGTGAAGATTAAACAGAACATTTATCAACTAGGGGGCCAATAACATACACATATGGAAATGGATAGAAAGTAGCAGCAGAATATACAAAGCAATTGAGCCAAGGCAGGGGAGCCATGGCCCCTTACTGTCTACACTTGGGTCTGCCCCTAACAATGAGACGGGTTCCGGGCGTTTGTTTTATTTTCTTTTAGCGAAAGTCAGTTGTTAAATTAGTATTTATAAAAATTAGTCTTTCTATTTTTACAAAGTATCAAAAAGTATTTTCCTTTTAATTCAAAAAGTTTTGACTGTTCACTTTCAGATTTGAACTTCAAACTCAAACCTTGCACCCCATTTAGACTAGAACCTGTTTTTCTAGCCTGATCACTCAAAAAACAGCAAGACCAAAAAATGACCGGCATGCTACATTTCTTTGGCCGGCCGGCCATCCTTTTAGGCAGCCGGCCATGTTCAGTGTAGCAGATATTTTGATAGCTGCTACTTACTCCTATACACATGCTTTGGACCAGCTGTCTTTGATACAGATATTTTTGACGTGAGAACATGTTTTTCTATAAATACAACATCCTCCTCATAGTTTGGGGTTAGAAAAATTTCCCAAGAGCCCAAAGCTTGACCAACCGTCTTCTTTACCCTCTTACAATATACAGACATAATACATACACCTTATAAGCTTAAACTTGAAGCTTTTACTGAGGTTCTTGAAGATAATTTCATATCTTAAAGAGTGTTAAGAATGTGGTTTGTGAACTAAGAAGAACATCCTCTATGTTAAGGGGTAATCTTTGAACTATTCAACCATCTTTTCTCTCACTTTTTCTTATATTTACTTGTTGTTTTCAGAGTGTTTTGAGGCTTGAAATATGTGATTTAAAGTTACAAAAAGTGGAGGTGTTACCCACCCTTTCTTAGGCTTGTTCGTTAAATGAAAGCCCTTGATTTTATTCCACTTTTGCCTGCTTTTTCCACTTCCTAAACTTGATTTTCAGCCCTCTTTTTATATTGTTTGAGTGCTTTTTAATGTGTTAAGTCCTCTCGGATTTGGTGTGTTTAGGACACAGTCGCCAATCCGTTTGAGTTGATGGCCTTTTTCTTATTTTTATAGCTTTCATGTATATATTCATATCATTGTAATCATCCACTTTTCATTCACACTCTGCAACCTTCTTCCCTTTTTTTGCTCTTTCAATCAAAGGTTGTATCAAATGGAGAGTTATTGTTCTTGGTATAAGGGAGGGGTTCCTTGTGCTAAATAGTTTAATCTCTTCGAAGTTTCATTACTAGGGCATCACATTTTCCTTATACTAAGCACAATCTCTTGTTTGACATCTCCTCCGGTCACCGATGCATTACTTTCAAGGGACTAATTTTCTAGTTGGACACTTGGAAATAATAAAAGAATGATTCATTATAGCTCATTATCGGGTTTGGATTTGGATTCATTATCGTCCGTTTCAAGTTTGACTCTGAATTCATTATCGCTTATAAATGAGTTTGATTCCTCCTTTGTAATTTCCCCTGTAGAAAAGTGCTCAAATAGTTCATTTCTCGGGTCAAGTTATGGTTGTTAATCTTTCTTGCTTTGGACTTAGTGGACTTAATCATCACTTTCAAACAAAAAAGGAGAAAAGATAAAGAAAATGGAAAGGTAAAGTAAAAAAGGCTAATAAAATTGGAGTAAAAAAAAGAGGTAAAAAGATAATAAAATTTGGTTAGGTTCAGTCAGACGTTATACTGAATCTATTGCTTCTATAATTATCACATACTATTTCAGTTATGTTCGATGATTCATGAGGCACGTCTACTCCCTTTCTTGAGGTAACTCCATGATAGGAAGGAGGTATTGTTTATCTTTTGTTGTGTTTATTAAACTCTTGTCCTATTGTTTCTAATATCATCACGCAACAATTTTGCGATGATTGATGATTTAAGAATCGAATATACTCCTTCCTTAAACATCTTCATGATAGAGAAGGGCAATGAGGATAAACATCTCCTAGAAACACTTTGTCTTACTTTGTTCCAGCTATGTTGCAACAGGGTATTCCTCAGAAACAGTGGCTAGTTGGCCAAGCATTTTGTACGGTAGTGGTGATTTTGCAGTAGAACAGAATAGATCCTTAGGCCAAAATAGAACAATTTTTTGACTACAAACAAAGCAGGTTTTGGCAGCAAACAGAGAGGTTTCCGAAGGGTGTTCTCAGTTGCACACATGCGGTTCCTCATCTCCCGTTCAAGTTCCCTTTAGATTAGTAGCTTTGATTTATATATGTAATTAATTAGTTACTTTGCTTTCATTCGAACCTGTAATAATTAGTTTATTTATTTGTGTTTGTAATAATCATTTGGACCCTCTTGTGCGAGGGAAAATTTGTAATATTTGTACATCTTCCAACCCCAATTTCTTTTTCCCTTTTATTTATATGCTTACCGTGGTTGCATATAATGTCATGTTTTCATTTCACATCATTGCCATGCTTTGAATCCATTTTTGCATACATAAAGTTCGGTTCATCATTCTTAAATATTATTGTCATTTCTTATTTTCTTGAATATGTGCATTATCGCATTCTTTGAGTTAATCCATATGACATGTTAAATAGTCGAACCTAATAATTGCATTCTTGTATGTGTTGTATTAGTCATTTGCATTGTTAGGGTCATGCATTTTTTTCTAATCACTTTGTTTTTCTTTGGCTTCTCGGAGTACTAGGTGAGTATTTTTGGCCTTAGCATATTCATGTGTGTGATTGTTGCCATGCTTAGCATCTTACCATGAGACTACGTGCTTACTCGAAATGAATTGTTTGAATGCCTGTGGATGAAGGTTATTTTACTTGCATTGGGGATGATTTTGATTAAATGTATGTATGAGCTCATTTCTTTGAGTTGTGTGCACTCAAAACTCTTTTAATAAAAATCACATAAAATCAAGTCATTTCCAAAGCAAGCGAAACAGTCTATACCTTGTGTGCCTCACATAGTAAATTAGCATAATAAATTAGAACAAGAGTATTTAATGTTGATAAAAATCATATCATGATTACTAGAGGCCAATCTTTGATCGGGTGAGAGAGGTGCTCAATTCATGACCTTCCCTTCTCATAGCTAAGTTTCTGAACCAAGACAACTTTGGTTACAATGAACAAGTGGCCTTTCACACGAGTCACGAGTTTTCTAAATTTTTCAAAAATATTTAGGTGGCGACTTTGAAATCTGGCAATGTAGTCCATTTTTGGCATCTCTAATGATTATTGGATTTTCTAGGATTTGTCAGATTTGGACTCTCATTTGTTTTCTGTTTCACATTGCACTTGTGAAACCAGATTCAGCACCACGGGAGTCCGAATTGTAGAGCTATCGTACTAGAGAAGACTAAACCCCTCTGAAGAGCACGAAAAGCCAGCTACAGTTTCTGGTGACTTTGCTGGGGATATTAAAGAACTTAACTTGAACTTCATGATGTGAACTTTTATCTACATATATATGTTCTTTGCATTGAATTTGCATGGTGCTCTTAAAGTCACTATGTTTACCATCTGATATTCTAGATGGCTTGCCAAAAGGCTAGTCGGACATAGGCAATGTCACGTTGGGAACACATCCCTTGGATCTGGGTTACCGTTGTACTCCTTGATCCTTCTTTCATTTTTCGCTATTAGGTGTGAGAGATATATTAGGTAACCTTGCTGAGGTAACCTTTTGACCAATTGGCCTAGTGCATATAGTAAAGCCCTAGTGACCTTTCAAATTAAAACAGGGTGCTCTCCCATATTCCAGATGTTGTGATACCGCTTTGTTTGAATAGTAAAGCTGCAGATCACTCCAAAGTTAGGACAGGGAAACCCTAACCTCTCATAAGGATGTTTTGAATGCCTTTTGTGTAGAATGTGAAATCTTTGGCAATGTGTGATGCAATCCTTGGAGAGTCTTAATCTTGCGGCGATTCCTTTCAAACTTGAGGATCATATCAGAATCAAAATTTGGGTCGAAATCCAAGGTTTTGTGTTTGATATGGTGGAAATAAAAAATCATCAAGATCTGGGGTTTGTATCTGAATGGGTGAATTTTTAGCAAAATCAGAACCAAGGCCAAAAAAGTTGTATCTTGTTTTGTTTTTGACTGGCATACCCGGTATCATAATCGGGCATTTGTTTTTAATTCTAGGTTTGTCTGAGCCAAAGAAGGGGCAGTACCCAACTCAGCAAAAGCCCAACCCAATCCAACCTGGAAAGCCTGAACCCATCACAGTCCATCCAATCCTAGAAAAAACCCACTTAGAAAAGGTTCAGTCCATCTAATCCCCAAAGGCCAACTTAGAAAAGATCCATCAAATGCCAAAAGACCCATTCTAAAAGCCTAATTCGTCAAACTCGTTTTAGACTAATCTAGTCCAGAATACAAAAAAAGTGTAAAATCAAAAAAGTTAGCTCTCGGTTACACCCATCAATTTCCCTAGTTGCCAACTCAGCAGACCCGTGATGGCACAAAGTCCAAAAGAAGTTGTGGCCATGATAATGAACTTTCAAAAAACCATGGAACACTAAACCAGAGAATTGCCGTGTAGGATGAGACCATTGTTGAAATGCAACGCCTATCTAGGGCATCTACTGCACATCTAGTCCCGACTACCCCGCCGAACCTCGATCCACCTTCGCTAGATGAAAATCTCTAGGCTCCGGATCCTCAAGAGGTGTTCGCTTAAGCTCAAGCTTTCAAGCCTTTGGCACAACCCCACAGGGGCACTTTCCATGATTTTGATCCTACCATGATAAAAGTCTCCCAGCTTGAAAAAATGCTTAAAAAGTCTCAAGGCTTTAACTCAATCCCGGACATCGAGGACAGTTACACTGAGGCTTCTGTAAGGTTGCCAGAGAACTTTAAGATGTCGCATATCAATAGATTCGATGGAAGTAAAGATCCGATTGTCCACATCCATCTCTTCTCAGATGTCATAAAACCAATGGGCTTGACACAGGCTCAGAAACTGTCATTATTCGGGAGGACTCTATCGGAAGTGGCAGCCACTTGGTATGCCAAACTAGAGGACTTGACCAAGTAGAATTGAGGAGAAGTAGCTGAGGGATTTGTTGATCAGTATTCCTATAACACTCAGATAAAGGTGACAATTAGCGAGCTAGAGGCAACTTCTTAGAATCCCTAAGAGCCCTTCATAGACTTTGTTGTGAGATAGAGGGCGAAGGCCGCACGAATGACCAACAGGCCCTTGGAAAAGGAGCAAGTTCGAATAGTAGTGCAGAAGCTTGAGCCCGATATGTTGCAGAAGATGATAGTTGTCCCACTATTCACCTTTAAAGACTTGCATGAATTGGGGGTTCAGATTGAGAGCACATTTTACAAAGGAATTATTCCTAAAACTAGCGAACCAACAAGGAAGGTGTTTTCCAGGAGTTCCAATGCAAGTAGTAGCCCTATTCCTAAACCTACTGAAATCAATCTTGTTGCCACCGATCCCAAAACTGCCAATCACTTTGCCAATACCAACCCATAAACAGCCGGCCCAACCCGAGCTCAAGGCAAAACTTTCACCCCGTCCATATGAGCCTAACTTGCCATATGCCAGTTATGCCATTCATGTGCAAAAAAGGAAACTGATTTTATTGAAGTCAGGGGATGACATCCTTGATTACAGAGACAAAAAAAAAAAACAAAAAACAAAAAACAAAAACAAAAAAAGAGAGAGGGATCTTTTTCTTCTTTCATCTTCGGCAGTAGCCCAGCAACAAAGATTACAACTGGCTTCATTTGCACACAACTTTATTTGCACACAGCTTCGTTGCATGACTTTACCATCAACTACCTCGCTTCATCTTTACTCCTTCAAAGCAATTAAAGACTCTGCCTCGGCCTTAGCAAAACTTCCGAAGGAGATTATTTCTCGACGGCCGTCAAATTGGTTGTGCGAAGAAACTCCGAATCGAGCCACGGAGGTGGCCTGTCGTTTCAACTCTTTGCTCTGCTTTTTCGGCACACTAATTTCTACTCGAGCGTCTTTGTACATACGTTGAATGAGGGAGAGTTGTGCATTTAACTGATACACTTCACACGTCATGTTTTGCAGTCAACGGGACAAGTTGGAAACCGTAGTCACGGTCTCCACACATGACCTCAGCGTATACGAGTTTGCTTCGATGTCAGACTGTGCCGCCATGATTTGTTCAACGGACATCGCTGGAAAATTGAAAACAGGAAAATGAAAATGAGCACGTGGTTGAGGTTCAGGGGAGTCAGAATCGGTCATCTTTATCGTGGACTCGTTCAGGTCTGGAAAAAGAGTGAGGAAACCGTGTGAAGAAGCCATGGCAGAGGAGTGTAATGCAAAAGAAAGCGGTTGCAAAGTGGTGGCAGAGAAAGTTTGCAGGCTTTTGCTTTGCTTCTCTCTCTCTCTCTCTCTCGCAGGCCTTAACTTAAGAAGAGAGCAAAGAAGAAAACCAAGAGGGAGAAAGGCCGAGATGATCATTGACAATCGAGGCAGGATTGGATAGCCTGTCGGTCAAGCGCCGCGATTGTTGAAATCGTGCGCCAGACACGACGCTCGAAGAAGATGAAGGAAGAGAGAGTGAGACAAAAACAGATAGAGAAACGGGAGAATTGTATATTTATACATATATGTATATATATTGTATATCTATGTATTATATATATTTGTTTGAACATTTTGGTCACAAGAGTGGCTTAGGTTTAGTGGTTTGGCTCAATGGTTGAAAACTGAGAGACTAAGCCCGAGGTTAAGGGTCCAAACCCCACAACAAATGCTTCTTTTGTTTTGTTTTGGTTTCATGTGTATATGTCTCATTTATAGGTATGTATATATTTGTTTTCAAATCTTGTCACAAGACTAGCTTGGTTCAGTGGTTTGGCTCAACGGTTGAAGGACCAAGAGACTAAGCCTGAGGTCAGGGGTTCGAAACCCTGTATCCCCACATCCATGCATTTTATGTTTCTCCTTTCTTTTTTGCGTGTTTGGAGTAACGTGTGCCGACGTTAGCAAACGGAATATGCCTTCTCAATAACGGCATCTTCCCGCTGATGGCTGTAAACAGAATATTCCCCACCTGTGTATATCTCCATATATGTCTGTGTATAGGTCCATGTATATCTGTGTCGTATATACCTGTATATATTCGTATATATCTGTGCATATATATATCGTATATATCTGTGCATATATACTGTATATATGTGTATCTATACCGTATATATCTGTGCATATATCCGTATATCTGCCTCAGGTATATATACCGTATATATCTATATATATATCTCATTCGTGTATATATTTGTATATGAATATATGTATACCGTATGTACATAGCTATGTATATTTTGTTTATATACACAATCACACCTGCACCGTGTATCTATCGCATGGTCACATCCGCACCATGCATCTATCGCACGATCCCATTCGCATCGTACATCTATCACGCGATCATAACCATATTGTGCATCTATCGCACAATCAAACGTCTACTACACAATCTCAATCCATCGCGCTATCTTGCGCATCGTACTATCTTGTGCACTTGTCAAGGTCTAGGAGACCTTAAATCCTCTAGAGATGCAATTCCTTTGGTGTTTGTCGTGCCCGAATGACTTCAGGTGGTCTGGTATAGCCACCTGCTTGTGTTTGCAATGAGTTCCTAAGAGACCAACTGCGACAGTGGAAACTAGAGTTCGAATGGCGATGCCTAGAACACAAAGGTTTGGAATTTCCAAGACTAAAGTCTGGTTTAAATACCTAGGGGTGTATCCCCGGCTTGAAATCTGTATGGTAGCCTCATAGGTTGAGGTAGTTTGTATGCGCCTTAATTTTGGATACTGAACCAACCGAATCTGTCACCCCGTTAGAGAATAGGGGAAGATGTGAATATGATCCAAAAAAAAAAAATGCATCCGCCTTCACAGATAGAGGTTACCCCTAATCATTCTACTATACTTTCTTCCATTCGCGCCAAATGCGTTTGGATTTTGACTTTACCTCCTCTTTTTCCACGTGAAACGTGTTAAGATTTGATGTTTATCATTTCAAGTACACATACTCCTCTCGCGTAAGATGCGTTTGGATCTCAAGTTCACATACTTCTCTCACGTAAGACGCATTTGGATCTCAAAATCACATACTCCTCTCGCCTAAGACGCGTTTGGATCTCAAGTTCACATACTCCTCTCGCGTAAGACGCGTTTGGATCTCAAGTTCACATACTCCTCTCACATAAGACGAGTTTGGATCTCAAGTCCACATACTCCTCTCACGTAAGACACGTTTAGATCTCAAGTCCACATACTCCTCTCACGTAAGCTGCGTTTGGATCTCAAGTTCACATACTCCTCTCGTAAGATCGCTTGGATCTCAAGATCACATACTCTCGCCAGAAGACGCGTTTGGATCTCAAGTTCACATACTCTTATCGCAGAAGATGTGTTTGGTTCTCAAGTTCACATATTCCTCTCGCGAAGACGATTTGGACCTCAAGTTCACATACTCTCTCGCGAAGACGTTTGGATCTCAAGTTCATTATTCTTCCTCTCGTGATCTAAGTTTGGATCTTACATTCACTACATCCAACATTTATGCTTTCATTCAACGTCACATCATTGTCTTGATTGCATTTCATTGCATGATCATAAGTTATGTTTTGCATTTCATTGCATGAACATAAGTTATGTTTTACATATCATTCTGCATCTTGCCTCTGAACTACGTTGGTTTGATTCCTTACAATGGGATACGTAGGCAACCTTCTAGTTCAACTACTTGCATTTGCACATTTGTTTGTTTGCCCAAGTCTTACGGCCTCTTCAAAAAGATCGTCTTCGGGTTTTGACATTCACTTACGTCGTGAAATGACTTCGAGCTCTGTCAAAGAGGGGCAACTGTAGACACTCCATTTTGACCGGCCCTAAGACTTGGGCGCTTTCTTTTGATTACCCGATGATGACAATTAGAATGTGTTTCTCACAGAATCCTCAGTAAGAGAGATGGAATTTGAACTTTAATCCCAACTTTCACCATTATAGCCAAATTGTTTTAAAATACTAAATATTTCATTAGTTTAGTATTTTTGTAATTTTTCATAATTTTATGTGTTTGTTCATATTTTTGGTGTATTGTATTTTATATAAAATAAAATAATAAAAAGTTATATTATTATATTATATGTTTAATATTATTATATTATATGTTTAGTATTTTATATATAATTAATTAATATATTATATGTTTAGTATTTGGTATAAATTATATATTATATGTATTTTATATATTATATTATATATATTATAAAATAATAAAAACAACTCGTTTGATGTCGGTCTACCGACATCAAACATCAGACAATATGTATATATATTTATATTATTATTATTATGTTTATATTATTATATTATTATTATGTTTATTATATTATTATTATATTATATTTTGCCTATATAAGGACGAAGAGGGGGGCTAATCTAAAGGAGGAGTTTGAGAAAAAGAAAGGGGGGGAGGCCTAGCAAAGAAAAAAGAGAGAAGGAGATTAGGAAATCAGAGAGAGGAAAATGAAGTGGTGCGAGAGAGTTTGAGAGAAAAAGAATCAGAAAGAAAGAAAATCAGTTTTTTTGAGAGAGAGAAAGAGAGAGGGAAAATAAAATATTTTCTTTGATATTTTTATAAGGAAAAATTACATATACCCCCCTCGAGGTTTAGCAAAATTACAGATACCCCCTGAGGTTTGAGAAATTACAGATACCCCCCTAAAGGTATTATTTGCATAACAAATTATGGGGCAAATTGTTATGAAAATATAAATCTTATGGGGCAATTTGTTATGAAAATATAAACCTCAAGGGAGTATCTGTAATTTAGCTAAACCTCAAGGGAGGTATATATAATTTGCCCTTTTTATTTCCATTTCATCAATACACCATTCAAAAACCAACCACTAAAGCTGTAATTCCAAATTTTGAAATGAGAATTGAGAACACATTCCACAGACTTGAGAGTAATCAAAAGAAAGTTTGTGACTCAGGAAATTCATCATTTCCCCAAAAGGTGAGTTTTAGTAAATTTTCATTGAAGTTAAAAATGTGATATAATGTGTTTAAATACTTCATTTACTTCTTTTCATAACAATTTTTTTATCGCTTTAATGGGAAGGCTGCACCACCCTCATATCTGTTGTAATTTAAATATTGTATATAAACTGTTGTAATTTATAACTTTAAATAATTTACCTCATTAGATGAATAGTAACCTCCAGCGATGAATAGTAACCCCGACAGTAAATAGTAACCTCCGGCGATGAATAGTGACATCCGGCGGCGAATAGTAAAAGTGGTAGGTTTCTCTCAAATTCTTTTGGGGTTGTTTTTCAATATCTAAACTATGTGATTTGAAGTTGTAAAAGTGGAGGGGTTAGCCATCCTTCCTTCTACTTGTTTACTAACTTGATCCTATCTAATTTTGCTCGCTTTCTATAGCTTAATTTCAGCGCTATTGTATGCTATTTAGGGGGCTGTTTAATTTATTTCAACGATTTATATTTTAAATAGCAAGTTTGTTTGTACTAACCAATTAATCAACTTCACATAATCATCTCTGCAACCACCCTCCATTCTTTGCTTATTTCGATTAAAAAGTTATGAAAAATTAAGATTGTGGTTCAAGTATAAGAAAAGAACTCTTCCATGCTTAATGATTTAATCTCTTCGGAGGTTCATTACCAAAGGTATAAAACGCTCTATGCTTAATGGTTTAACCTCTTTGGAGATTCACTACCAAAGGTATAAAACGTTTTATACTCAGGAGGTTCATTACCAAAGGTATAAAACGCTCTATGCTTAATGATTTAATCTCTTTGGAGATTCACTACCAAAGGCATAAAACGTTTTATGCTTAGGAGGTTCATTACCAAAAGTATACAATGTTCTATGCTTACTGATTTAATCTCTTAGGAGATTTACTACCAAAAGCATAAAATGCTCTATACTTAACGGTTTAAATTCTTTGAAGGTTCACTACCCAAAATGTATACATGTTTTTATACTAAAGCACAATCTTTTCTTTTTCATTTCTCTTTATTCATCAGTGTATTTACTTTTAAGAGACTAATTGACCCTTAGAAATCACCAAAGAAAGTGTCATAATCACTTATTATCACATTTGGATTTCAAGTCATTATTACTCAAGTTTGGGTTTTTCTACGTCCTTATCACTCTTTTGAGTTTAACTAGTCCTTGTTGCACATCTTGAGTTTGACTTGGAATCCCTTATCGTGTGTAAATAAGTTTGACTCTTCCTTTGTAATTTCCCCCGAAGAAAATTTTCTCAGGTTAAGTTGATGCTTGTTTCTCTTTATTGCTTTTTGGACTTAGTGGACATAAATGTCACTTTTGCACAAATATGAGAAAAGATAAAGAAATGGAAAGGTAATGAAAAAGGCTAATAAAATTGGTTAAAATTGGATTACAACCGACATAAAGAACCAATATAATTAATTGAATTCGGTCGGACGTTATACCAAGTTTATTGAGTCAGGGCTTATTGTAATAAATTAGACAGCCCCTTTCATTTATTATTCATTCGGTTTTGTAATAATTATTTATTCGGACATTTGGACATTCGAACCCTCCTTCGCGAGGACAAATATGTAAAAAGTTGTATGTCTTCCAACCCCCATTCTTTCTCCCTTTTATTTCACTGCTTATGATGGTTAGATTAGGGACATCATGTTTAATTAGCATTTTCCATGATTTGCATCCATTCGTTTACATGCATAAAAGTTCAGCTCATCATATTATTCAAATGTCAAATTCAAACTCCTTACTTGCATGCATGCGCTATCACATGCCTTGAATTGATTCACATGCCATACTAGTAGCCGAACCTTAATTGCACGTTGCATGTGTTGCATTAGTCATTAAATTAGGATCATGCATTTTTTTCTAACTATTTACTTTCTTTTTGGACACGCCTTCGGACATTAAGGTAAGCATTTTTGCTTTAGCATATTGCATAAGTGTGAATGCTGTCATATCAAACATACTACCATGAGGCTAATTGCTTATTTGATATACCTGTTTAAATGCCTGTGGATAAAGGCTAATCACTTGAATTGGGATACTTTGATTTATGTATATATAAGATCACCATTTTAAGTGATACATATTCTAAACACTTTTGTCAAAATAAACATGAAATCAAACGTTCCAACTTTTCGTGAAATTAGTCTATACTTGTATGTTACATATAGAACAAGAGCATATACTGTACATAAAAACCACATCATGAGTAGTAGAGGCCGATCTTTGATCGGGTGAGTGGGGTGTTCAATTATTGACCTTCCCCTTTCATACCTAAGTTCCCAAACCAAGATACTTTGGTAACGACGGACTAATGGCCTTTGGCACGAGTCATGGGTTTCCTAAATTTCCCAAAATAAATATTTAGGTAGCAACTTTGGAATCTGACAAAGCAATCCATTTTTGGCATTTGATTCAAACATCGATTTTCCAAAAGAAATTGCCGGATTTGGACTCTTTTTGTGTTTCCACTGTTTTACATTGTACTTGTGAAATCAGATTTAGAACCAACACAAGTGGAGTCCGAACTATAAGGGCTATTCATTCTTCTAAAAGTGAGCGCGAAAAGCCGAGCTACAATAGGCTGTGGTTCTATGTCAATATGACATAGAATACAGAGCAAGGACAGTAATCAAAGGTCAGGTTTTGGTCGACTTTGTTGTTGAGTTCACACCGAGTACAAGCACGAAGCCAAGACCTGTAAACCTCAGCCTAGGGTGCACAGAAGAACTAAAAGGAGCACATCTGGCACCATAGAACTCCACGCTTGTAGGACAGAAGAAAAATTAAGAGAAACCAATGCCTTGTGACACATACATCGGCAAGTCCTTCCGCCTCTTTGTCGATGGCAATTCAAACTGACAAGGAACGGATCATGAGTGGTGCAGGTCTCACCAAGTGGACAAATGATAGAGCAATCAATTCGACTGGGGTTCTGTAGCTAGTTTTTTATGCTCCTCGAAGGGATTTAGTCTCCTCGGATACAATAGCCCTACGCTCCAGACTCTGGTTCAACTGGTTTCATAAGTTCGATGTGAAACCAAAAAAAAAAAACACAAATGATAGTCCAAATCTAGCAAATCTTTAGAAAATTCATTTATCATCAGAGATGCCAAAATGGACTACATTGTTAGATTCTAGAGTCGCAACCTAAATATTTTTAGGCAATTTAAGAAACCCGTGACTCATGCCAAAGGCCACTTGTCTCATAATCAAAGTGTCTTGGCTCTAGAACTTAGGTATGAGAGGAAAAGGTTATGAATTGAGCACCCCTCTCACCCGATCAAAGATCAGCCTTTACTAATCATGATGTGATTTTTATGTACATTATTGCTCTTGTTCTAATTATTAATGCTAACTTTACTATGTGAGGAACACAAGTATAGAC
Source organism: Camellia lanceoleosa (assembly GCA_025200525.1). Taxonomy (NCBI): domain Eukaryota; kingdom Viridiplantae; phylum Streptophyta; class Magnoliopsida; order Ericales; family Theaceae; genus Camellia; species Camellia lanceoleosa. The sequence continues at coordinate 86,067,029 of CM045768.1, read as the reverse complement.
TACATCACCTACTTTGGAATGTTTTGATTTCATGTTTATTTGAAAAGAGTTTTAAATATGTGTTATTTGAAAAGCAAGCTCATATATATATATATATATATCAAAGTCATCCCAACTTAAGTGAAATAGCCTTCATCTATAGGCATTCAAACAGGTATTTCGAATAAGCACTTAGCCTCATGGTAATATGCTTGCTATGGCAACACAAACATATGCAATATGCTAAAGCAAAAATGCTCACCTAGTACTCAACGGAAGCAAGCCAAAGAAAAGAAAACAATTAGAAAAAAAATGCATGCTCCTAATATGCAAAGTGACTAAATGCAACACATACACGATGCAACTACTAGGTTCGACTTATTTAACATGTCATATGGATTAACTCAAAGCACGCGGTAGCACACGTATTCAAGTAAGTAAAAAATCACAATGATATTAGAATGATGAACCGGACCCAATGCATGCAAAAATGGATAAAAGCATAGTAATGATATGAAACGATAACATGATACTACCACTGTAAGCATGTAAATAAAAGGGAGAAAGAAACGAGGTTGGAAGACATACAAATATTACAAATTTTTCCTCGCACAAAAGGGTCCGAATGACCTAATCAACTAATTATTACAACACTGAATGAATTAACTAATTATTACACATCCAAATGAAAGTAACTAATTAATTACAAATACTAATCTAAAGGAATTAAATGAAAAGCGGGGAATCGCTCGCACACATCCAAGAATATCCTTCGGAAACCTCTCTCTGCTCACTGCCGGAAGATGCTCTGTATATAATCTAAAAATAGGTTTGTTTTGGCCTCAAAATCTATTCTATTTTGCCAATAATAGGTCATTGTTTGCACACTCTAAAGCCCGCCCATAATGAGGCTCGCCACTCTAATGAAATATGGCTGTGCCTATTTTGTTTTGCTAAACAATGTAGCTACCGCCCATCGAACGGGTCGGCCAGATAAGATTGTGGCTCGCCATCGATTCTCGAGAATGCCATGCCGCACTGAATCGAACAAAGCAACACAGAGGGTTTCCAAAAGCTGTTCATCCTTCCTGCTTCCTCTCGTCATAAGGATTTTCAAGGAAGGAGTAAGTTTGCTTCCCAAATCATCAACGATAGCAAGGTTATTGCATGATAATCTTTGAAAGTAAAAGAAAAAGACTCAACTAAACACAAAACTAAACTATTCTCCTTACCTCATTCCTATCATGAAATTTATTCAAGGAAAAGGTAGGCATGCTTAACTCACAAATCATTAAGTCACAAGATTGTAAGGCCTCGATGTCCCACATCGGTAATGGAGGGGGAGTTTCTGGGCTATAAAAGTAAAAACCTAGACCCTTATATAGCATCGAGGTCTTTTCCCGGGTGGTGAGATCCCTATTAGAACTCCCCAGTTAAGCGTGCTTAGGCTAGAGTAGTTCTAGGATGGGTGACCCATCGAAGAACAAACTGCGCGCGCGGACCCAAAGCGACAATATCGATAATATATAAAGGGTTGGGGCGTTACAAATGGTATCGAGTCGACTTCCCGGTACCGAAGCAGGCCCTCGCCGCTCTCGATATATGAAGCTACGCATCGGGGACGCAAATTTATGGGGAGTGGATTGTAAGGCCCCGGTATCCCACATCGGTAATGGAAAGGGAGTTTCTGGGCTATAAAAGTAAAAACCTGAACCCTTATATAGCATCGAGGCCTTTTCCTGGGTGGTGAGATCCCTATTAGAACTCCGCAGTTAAGCGTGCTTAGGCTGGAGTAGTTCTGGGATGGGTGACCCACTAGGAAGAACAAATCCGTGCGAGCGTGGCCCAAAGTGGACAATATCGATAATATGTGAAGGGTTGAGGCGTTATAAGGATAGTACATGACGATCATAGAGCAACCAAAGAGGAACAAAAGTGACAACTCAAAAAGTTTTGCCAACTCATCTCCCTACTCATAGAATAAGAATGAAACATCCCTTTCCATGCTTCAAAGTGGAATTAGGGGAGAGTTTTCGACCTTTTCAAGAAAGAGCTCTTTAAGAGCAACCAAACAAGTAAGGAAAAAAAAAAGACAAAAAGCAAGCCATCTATCAAAGCTTAAACACACACTTAAACACATAACTAGTCAAAGTTGTTGACAACTCCTCTTTTCATGGAACAAGGATGAGACATCCATTTCTATGTGTAGAAAACGATCGATGAGAGAGTTTTTCAACACTTTAAACACGGAAGCTACTACCTAGCTTCAAGGTAACAACAATAATATGAAAGTATGAAATTTACACTAGATAAGTAAACTTGTGGTGGGGTGGCTAAGCCTAAGCTCTAATCCTTCCATGACCACAAGGTTCCAAGTTGCTATAACAAAGTAAAATGACCAACTCTACAGATTGGCGCTATATCCTAAACACACCAAATCCAAGAGATCTTACAACACCACAAATATGATATTTAAAGTATAATAAGCAAGAGCATAACTAGTGGGAAGGACTAGGATCCTTTGATAAGCCCATATTCAATTCATATCACACACAAACAACCCAAAAATAGTGGTAAAAAAAGTATTGAAATTTACCAAATAATGTGAAAAGAAAGCAAAATAAAAAGAAAAAAAAGGGTACACAACTAGTGAGCTAGCCAATGGAAGGGTGGCTAGCTCACTCACTTGTAACCAAGTTTTAATCACATTTTTAATCTTAAAATAGCTCTAAAATCAAGATAAAAAAGGCAAAGAAAATATAAAGAAAAGATGGTAAAAGAGCTCAAAGTTTACCTCTTGAAAGAAAGGAAATGCCTCTTATTTAACAAACCACAAACCAGGCACTCTCAAGGAGCTGTAACTAGGTTCAAGAACCTCAAGAAAAGCTTCAAGATGTAGCTTGTATGGTGTATCTATGGTGTATGTATATTACAAGGGAGGAAGGAAGTGTGTTGGACAAGCTATGGCTCTTAGAGGATTTTCTCTAATCCAAACCCTTAGGGGGGGACCTTGTATTTATAGAAAAACAACTTCTTAAGTCGGAAATATCTCCAAAGAGACAGTTGGTGCAAAGCATGCACATAGGGATAGCTGGCTGCTATAAAATATCTACTGTCGCTGAACTTGGCCAATCGACGAATGAATTGTACGGTCGGCCCAAAAAGTGGCCTACCTAATTCAATTTTGGTCTTACTGCCTATGAGATTCAGCCGAGTCTTACCACCCAAGGCCGGGATCAAAAGTTTGAAAAGAGGATTGTTATGACTAAAACATTTTGGTCAAAATGAAATATAAGGTTTGGATTTAAAGCTCAAAACTGAATTCTTTTGATGAAGATTAGAACGATTGCATAGCACAACATTTCATCATCGAGTGTTCAGATTAAGGTGCCCAAGTCTTAAGAGCAGTCAAAATGAGGTGTCTACAAGTTCAAGGCCACAAATAATGAAGTAGAGTATGAGGTACTGATTGTCAGATTGAAACTAATAGCAGCAGTAGAAGCCGAGGAAGTAGTAGTCTAATGTGACTCCCAATTCATTATGAACCAAGTGACGAGAGAATATGCAGCCCGAGATAAGAGGATGGTGGCCTATGTCAGAGAGGTTATCAAGTTACTAGCACAATTCCAGAGTTGTCGACTACAACAGGTTTGCCAAGAAGACAATAGCTATGCGGATGCCCTTGCTAACCTTGCTAGTGCCATAAAGTCGGACACGCCGATAATGATTATGGTAGACTATCTACCAGGCTCGAGCGTGGAACCTATGATAACATAATACGAGGCAATGTACATAGAGCTGGGCCCAAGCTGGATGGATGTCCTAGTCAAGTTTATCAGAGATGGCTAGTCGCCGTAAGACAAAAACGGCACACAAGATTAGACTTGTTGGCCATTCGCTTGTCTCAGAAGGCCATTTGTATGTAGGTCCTTTGCTAGACCATTGCTACGATGTGTGCATCCTTTCCAGGTGGAAGACTTATTGTATGAGATCCATAAAGAAGTTTGTGAAAGCTATACAAGGGACAGATCCCTTGATTGCTTCACATAGTAATTTGTAGTATTAATAAATAATTAGAACATGAGCATATATGGTACATAAAATTCATATCATGATTTAGTAGAGGTCGATCCTTTAATCGGTTGAGTGAGCGGGTGAGTGGGGGTGCTCAATCCATGACCTTCCAAACCGAGGCATCTTTGATATGACTTAACAAGGGCCTTTAGCACGAGTCACAAGTTTTATAGTTTTCTCAAAAGATTAGGTGGTGACTGAGATCTGATGATATAGTTCATTTCTGGCAAATTTTGCAATAAATAGATTTTTTATAAAGTTATCGGATATGGACTCTCATTTATGTTTCATATTGCACTTGTGAGACTAGATCGAAGATCGGGAGAGTCCGAACAGTTGGGCACGCTTGGATACCCCCTGGACATTCCACAACTACAAAATAACCTATTTCTCCACATGCCCAACATTTACAAGTCTTTTTTCCTTTTGGACAATAATTATTTTTTCTAAAAAAATCTTCTTATTTTGTTGAAATTATAGGGTTTGTAATAATATTTTCTTTTATATTTTTCTTCTCTTTATTTATTAAAACTTTTTCTTTAAAATGTTTTCTTTTTTTATTGCATGTTTTTCTTCTTGAAGGCTTACATCCCGATAAATTAGATATTTGTCAGCAATATAACCATTGTTTTTATTTTTCTTATTTATTTCATTTTCATGCATTCTTGCTTTACCCATTCTCTTCGATATTTAATTGTCACTTGTGACATCTCCTAATTCTTTTAACCATTTTTTATATTTTTCTTCTATATTGACATTTATAGGATATGGTAATTTATGAAAAAACACAATCAAATGAATTTTATTTCTCCTATTTGATAGTAGTAATAGGAGTATCCGTATATATAATTTTCTATATGTTCCATATTACCTATTTCTATATTACTTAATTTTTTAATCCATTTTCTTTTACTTTTATCTTCATCTCACTTTTTTTTACGAATTCATCTTTAATATACTTTACAAATAGATTTAACATACCTTCTGAGGTAGTTTCTGCTGTTAATTTTTATTTTGTAACTTTCTTTCAAGTTGTAATACCATCTTGCTACTATAGCCGTAAAGCTATCTTCAATATAATTTAGAAAACTTTATGACCGTTGCCATTATGAATATTTAAGACATGGTGCATGCCTCTTTTTCATTATTTTATTACCTCATTTGTATTTATAGCACAATCAATATCTAATAAATATCTTGTATTACTTATTGGCTTTAGTGGTACATCCCTTAAAAATACTTCCTTTCTAGGGTGTAAAGTTTGTATAATTAGACGTTCCCTTAGCAAAAGATCCTCTATTTAGATAACTATAGTGTCCCGTTCTTCTTCTATAATCATAATCTTTAGTATCATTTTCCAATTGTTGTCTAGTAAAATTTCTACAACCTGGGTGAGTTGGATTAGGTAGGGCGGATGAACTACTCAGACTTGTTTTACCATTGTTATTTCAAAGATCATTAACGTTATTTGTTTCTTTAAAATCTTCTAAGATATTATTTTCCTTTTCTTTTTCTACGTCGTTATTTCTCATTATTTGTTTTAAATCTTTGAAGGAAATGTGTTCTATTTCTCCCAAACTAATTAAACCTAATTGTTTATATATAGATCTTTTTCTAATTCTATTTTATCATTATTTATTTCTTCTATTAATTCTTCATCTACCATATCTAATTGTTATAATATTATCTTGTATTTTATTTTATTATCATTTTCCTTTTCAGCCATTTCTTTTAAATTTTTTAAGCTATAGTTATTTAACTACATTATCTTTTTGGTTTTTAGGTGAAACTAATTTGAATAGTTCTTCTACATTATTTTATTTATATGGATATGGATATAGATCTATTTATTTTTTTCTTTTTTTTTTTCTTTTTTTTTAAATAAATAAAAAAAATAGCTAATTGCTTTTTCTGGATCTAGTATAAAATACGGAATTTTGTTTATTATTTCTAACCGATTAGTTCTAAGTTTTTTGTTAATTTTTTTTAATAGCCTAATTAAGGTATTATTTTGTTCTATTATTATTTGTAAAAAAGTATTATGATTTAAGTTATCAAATTCTACTTCTTCACTATATTTAATACTCATGTAAATGTTACTGGCAAGATCGAGAAACCGAACTCTGATATCAATTTCAATTGCAAATTTATAGTCTAATTTAATATTAACTATTGTAAAAACTTTCATTGGTAATTTACACTGGTCTTTTTAAGGAAATTCTATCCTTAATGGTAGCAATTCTTTGATTATAATTTATTACAGATTGTCCTAAGACAATAGTCAAAAGAAAATTTAATTTATTTAACTCATTTTCTAATTTAGAAATATAAAATAAATTATTTTTTATTGTAATTAAATGCATATAATTATTGCTTATAAGATTATATACAATATAATTTTATCTTTTATATATTTTGTAATTTTTTCAAACTTGTGGGGTTACTTTTTATAATATTAAAACTCTTTGGTGACGAGGCTTGATGAGTTGGCTTGGTGGATGAGGTGGGTATCCACTTGTGTGTCGGGCAGCTTTCGGGCAATAAGATTTCGGGCGGTAAGAAATTTCTGGTTCACCAAAATATTAGTGAAACAGTTTAATGACTTTTTGAGTGTGCGTCACGTTTATTCAAGGACTTTTTTTTTTTTTTTTTTTTTAATGTGCATAATGAACTGCTTGATAAAGTTGAAGCTTTGCAATTAATAAATAAAATTAAGGATTTAGCTTCTTTCTACACGGCTGTTGCGTGTCTTTATCCAAACTCATATTGATAATTCAAATCGTTTAATAATTTCATGAGTGGTGATTTAGAGCATTAAATTTGAATCTCTAAAAACACCACTAATGAGGGGGCAATGTAAAAAAATAAAAAATAAAACAAAACAAAGGCCAAACTATCATATCAGTGGTTGGGTCCACATGATGCCACATCATTAATAGTGCTGAATTAGTGGTATAAAACATTTTTCTAATTTCATAGATCAATCATTCATGGTTTAAGAATATAAATTAGAGAGATAGAGTTGTAATCATCACAAAAGGTATAAATATCTAGGGTTTGTTTGATAATATTTATATTTATATAAAATTTGAAAATTATAAATAAAAACTTGGTTAACATTTATTTTTGTTTTCAAAGACTTGTGGATAATTTACATTTTTTTTTTTTGTAATTGCAAAAAATTAATTTCACTTATTTAGAGATTTATTTTTTACGCTTTCCCTCTTCTCTTATCCTTTCTAGCCATCAACCATCATTCATCATCACCACTGACCATTACATTTAGCGATCTCCTCTTTAGGCCATCATTGACAATCACCTTCAACTATCACCTATTGCATTTGACAATAACTTTCAACCATTGTCAACCACTTCTCACTAGTGGCAAGTTGGCGACAACTTTCGACAACCGACAATAACCTCTGATCACCACTTTTGTGGGATGACAACCACTAGCCAACATCTCCAAATATCCTTGAAGAATTGAAAATAGGCCAAAATGTTTATATTTTTTTGAAAAAGTAAAATGTTTTGAAATTTGTAAAAATTGTCTTGTGTGATTTTTCTCTTTGTTTTTTTTCTTGCGTCAATGAACAATTGACAATTTTTAATTAGACCAAAATATATTACAATTAGCTCAATCAAATTACACAAATAAGAGAGTAAAAAAATCTGGTAAATTACACTAATTCTCTTAAAATTTAAAGAAATTACAATATATCTTTCTTTTAAATTTGAATTGCAAAACATTTTACTCCACTACGTTAGAAAGCTGTCAAAGTTTTAACAATGCCACTAGTTTATTTAATAAAATTCTAAATTTTCCCTTATACTAATTATCTGTAACAAATTTATAAAAATAAAAGCGAATTAACAGATGAAATACTCTTGACAACTATTTTTGAGAGATTACTTAATTAATTTAGTTGATCATAATACAAACTGATCCTTTGATAAAAAAAAAATAAAAGAGAGAGAGAGTAAAGAAATAATTTAAATATCAAATCAAAAATGTAAGAAGGGAAAGGAATCTCCGACCAGCTTATTAGAGCAAACGAGGTCGTATCAACCTTCATAACGAGCCGCTAGGCTTGGCTCACCCGTTGAGTCTAGTGGACTTTATCTTGAATAAATTACGATGTAATCCTATGTGAGAATTTAATTATTTGTAAGTTGTGAATGTTTTTTTAAGACATTAATAAATTTTTAAAATCTTTATTTTTTCTCAATACTTTTTCAAAATACCGATAAGTGAAATAAAGAACATGACTTATAATTATGATTAATGGAATCTGTCCATAAATTTGCCAATTATCTTTGTGTACATCAATTATGATAAGCAACATAGTAAAAATAAGTGGTCAAATCAATAAAAAAAATAAGTATTAGCTATCACAGGGCATCACGGGTCTTTATCTCCCACCAATCGTCAATTTCCATATTCTCTCATTGTTGTTCTCTCATCACCAATAGAAATCAGTAGACTCCACTCTCTCCACAAATCACATTTGATTTAGGACATCATGTGACTGTGTCCCTAAAGCACCAAATAACTTCTCAAAAATAAAGTCTACCCACTTATTTTATGTTTAAAAATACTTAGAGACTCCAAACATATGAGACATTTGATAAAAATATTAATAAAACATTTGAGATTCCTAATATTACTCTTTCATATTTACATTGCTCCTATGAATAGTAGAGATTAGGTGGGTGGGCGCGGCGGGCCAAGGTGAACCTCCAATCTATCCGTCCGCCAGATTGATTGGAGAAAATCAATCAAGATCCGGCTATCCGCCGGATGCGATTGAGCGGATTGGCGGTTTGGTGGATGGATGCTAATCGGTTTGGTGGTTTGAAATTTTATAAATTTTCAACACAGTTCAACTTGTGCACTTCCTTAAAAAAAAATATATAAATTAATATTACAATCAATAACTTAAAAAAGTATTACAATTACTGCATACCTCATCCAAAGAATAAAAGTTTGAAATTTAAAATTATCACAATTACATGCCTCATCCACATATTATAATCACAGCATGCATCATTCACATAAAATATTACAATCTATAGTTCTTAAAATATAAAAACAATTCAAACCACCAAAACCATGAACAGAGCAATAATTAAGATTGTATGTCTCTGTATTATTACATTTATATATGTTTTTGAAAACAAAAATCAACCAACATATATCATATTTTCTATTTATTACTTTTAGAATTAGATTTAAAAACCAAAAAATATAGATAAATAATACGTTTATTTTTTTCAATTCAAAAAATATATTCAAGTTGAAAACTTTTTTTCAACAAAATATTTGAACTCTTTTTCAATTGAAAACACAAACAAAATATTTAAATAAATTGAAAACACATAGTCTTATAAATTATTGGGGTCATGGGTTTGGCGGTTCTTGCTGCGCCAAAGGAAAGGTGCTCCTGGCGGGCTCATGGCCAGCCAGTGAACCCTATCCGTCCGCCAATTGGCGGATTGGAGAAAATCAATCCGCGAACCGGGGCTGGCATTCACGCATCCGGCTCCCAAATCACGGTGATCAGCGCTTGCGAACTCTGTCACATCTACCACCAGATCCCGGCAAGGGCGACGTGTTTTGGCGGATCGATATATCCGCCATTAAATTTCTCTAGAGATCAACATGTTAATCTCATGGCCCCAAACTAGCACTATACCCATTGAAAATGTTATCATGAATTTTATTTTGAAATTTATCATGAAAATAAAATGTATGGAATAAATTTAAAATTAATAAAATATAAACCACACCCAAAATAATTATTTTATAAATATGTTTTTTTGACAACTCACAAAGGTTGATGTATATTGGACGCAAGGAAGATGACCATCCCTAACAAACTTTAAAACAAAATGTGGCCATTGTGTCTTAGATCTCCATCCATAATAGAAGCTTACCAACCGTTGATGAATGAAAAGATGTAACAAACCAACATTGATTGTGACTGTTTTGGGTAAATGATACATGATCAGGACCTTCCAAATCTCATTCCTGGTCCCACCACATAAACCATGGTTATGATAAAAGAGAATAGTTTGATGGTAATTGTGTGGGCCATGTAGCCAAACATCAATAATGGTGAGTGGGTGGTTGATGAGATCAGTGAAAACAACCATATAAATGTGAGTTCAAGTCTTTGATTTGAAGGGAAAGTCTTGGACAAATGGACAATCATGCTTTTTGAAAAAAGTAGCATACTTCCATTCTAGTCTTTCTTTTTCTTTCTATTGCTGTCTTCATGTTTTTCCAAAGTTCGTTAAGTTCACATCGGCCCCGTTTCTTATGGATTTAATAATTGAATTATGTGTTATCACTGAATTGATATATGATATGAAGGAGACTTTAAATTAATACAATTTTGCATAATCAGGTTAAATGTTTAATTTTAAAATTTTTAAGGCAATAATCCCAAATTATATTCTTGTGGTACAAAAATAATTTAAAATGCTATATTATTCCTATTCATCTATCTATCTATGAATAATGTTTGGAGGCCTTGAAAAGAGACCAAATAAATCGGTTCAAAAGAGTAACATTGTGCTTTTATACAGGGTCGTTAGCTCCACAAAAGCAAAGAATTCCAAAGAATTTCATAAATGACGAGTCACTATCTCTACTCATAAGTTCACTGTCGCTGCCAATTGTCTACAGTTGGCAGTGATTGGTAGTGATATATGAGAATAGGGATACTACAATAAAAAAAAATATATAAAAGAAAAACTGTCATAAATGTCATTTTCACCCAATAAGTTCATAAACTTATCTTTTTGAGCTCAAAAGATCTTGCCTTACTCTTATGTCTCGTTTGTTTTCAGGAATAGGAAGGAGGAGATTTATAATAATTATTAACGAGGGGACTAAGTAAAATTATATTTATTTTTATGATAATTGTTGGTATAGGAATTGTTAAATTATTTTTATATAAAATAAATAAAAAATAATAAAACAAATAAAAAATATAAAAAAACATCAAGCATTAATATTAAAAAAAATGCCCAACATGTAAAAAAAAAAATTTTAAAAATAAAAAAATTTCTAGAAAAAAATAAAACAATAATTTTTTCTTAACAAAAAATTAAACATTAATGTTTAAAAAAAATGCCCAACATGTAAAAAATAAATCAAAATAAATAATAATAAAAAAGTACAATAGACTATTTTTCTAATACCAAGTGCTGGAAGTCCATCCGAATCCCCTCTCCAAATGATTCATAATCCAAAGGGGATTACAATTCCTCTCACCATCTCCCAAAATAAACAAAAAGGTAGCGGGTCTCACCTCATTATCCATCCCAATCCCTTCTCTCTAATCCCAAACAAACAAGGTCTTAATGTTTCATATGCTCTCTTTGAATTTATCACTAATTTTTTCTACAATTTTAAACATGAGATGGTGAATAGAATATGATAAATAAATTGTTATAAATTAAGGGTGCTTATGTCATTATTTATTGGGGAAACTACATGCAGCTGGGAGTTAGGAAAAATTTACAAACACATGAGCTGCAAGTGTGTCTGGTGGTGTGTAAATGAAAGACTATGAGAGTGCAAGTGGCTTGCACCCCTCCATGGTTAGTAATTTTTTTTTCTCAACTCTCACCTGTATGTAGTTTTCCTTTATTTATTTATCACATGATTATTTGTTTAATATAATTTAAATAAACTGAAAAAAGTATATTACGAAGCTCAAGGAAAATATTGAGTATTACCATCAAATGTGTATGCGATACTCATGATCAATGAGATCATACAAAAAGGGAATGATCAACCTTATCTCTCATCCATCAAACTAGGTTAGTTTCACCATCCTGTAACTATTACTTTTAGTAGTTTCAGAGTATCATATCAATATGTTAACTTGGTATTATGAGATTATTGAATAATTAATCAAAGATGCTTTTTCTTTAACTTTTAAATTATCAAAAGCAGCAATAAACAGGACATCAATAGCTTTCAATAACAAAACAATGAACAAAAGCATATAATAAAACAAAGGTGTGCAGTCAATAATCCTAATCTTACCAATTGCATTTTATACTCTGATTGGATCCTGAATCAGTTGTGGCGGATCAACCACTTTGAATGGCTCATTTTTCTACAAATTTGGTTTTGTATTTTTAAAATTTTTACTGCACTTTTTAAAAATGTATTCCACTTTTTTTTTACGAGATTTCAAATTGAGAAATTTGGGTACAAGGATAATCAACCATCATATTTAGATATCATGATAACTCAAGTTAACATTATCAAACAGAAATATTTTCCATGTACAAACCTTAAAACATCTGTCTCTATTTATGGAAATATCTTCAATTCATTAATTAGATGATTCATAAGAATTGCATCTCCCAATTCTTTGTTCCTCTATCTACACTTTGCAATTAGATCATATAAAAAAATGAGGCATAGTTTACTAATTGAAGCACGCTTAAACAAGACAATAGAAAATTTTAACAACAAATCTCGTACCATGCCTAGTAACGAAATCAATTTTAGAAAAATTATGTGATAGGAATGGGACCAATAGATACCATCCCCACCTCCAATTCCTAGCATTTCATTATCTCTCTCGCTATCCACTTTCTTAGCTCTCTCCTCTATCCTCTCACCTTTGTAGTACTTTTCAAGAGGGATCTCACAAGGCTTTCTAGATCTACACAAGCTAAGAATATTCTAAAGAGGCGATGTTTGTTGCCTTTCAGCTTTCAAAAACATTGTATTATAGGTGAATGTAATTTTAAACTTAACTGTACTCACAAAGTCACAACATGATCTTCTTTGAATCTTGATGAAACATGATTTCTCTATGTTCCAATTTATGTATTAAATATGATGCTTCTCTTCCACAAACAGTCAAGGTCAGAGAAGACAAAATCCCAAAAGTAAAGAGAATAAAGGGGGGAAAAAATGAATTATAGACACTTCATGGGTGGGAAATTCCAGAGGTGGAAAACCCAAGTGAAAAAAGAGGATGCATTGCAAAGGCATAAAAAAGAAAAAGAAAAAGAAAAAGAAAAGAAAGAAAATATCTCTTTTAATTAAATTCAAGAATGAAAAAAAAAAAAAAGAAGCCATCCTTCATCAAACTAAGCAAGTTTGCCACTAGTGGTGGCCTGGTAAAGGATTCTTTGTTTTTAAAGTGATTGTTTTTGTATTGTTGACACATTCTCAAACACACAATGAGTATATTAAAATATTAAAATTTTAAAATACGATTAGATAACTAGAAGGCACGATAGATAGAGGGACAAGGGTTTGGGGACGGAAGACAGGGCAACAATCCCTTTTTTAATACATATGTATATTTTTCTAGAGGGGCAGCCCTCTAGAACTGAGACTTTTTGACATTTAAGGCCTAGTTTGGGGTATGTAAAAAAAATAAAAAGTTAAAAAGTTATTTAAAAAATTAAAAAATTAATACTATTCACCAAAAGTTAACAATTACGGCTGCACAATTCTCAATCTTAATTTTTCTCTACAAACCAATTTTTATAATTTTTTATTACACATTTTTTCATGAAAAGTCAAAAAGTTAAGCCAAACATTCATATTTTTTCCTTCAACTTTTTAGCCTAAAAAGACAAAAAGTACACTTATTTAAAACACCCCAAACAACCCCTAAATATGAATATAAAAAATCATTGCTTAATATTACAAATAGTAAATTTTTTATTTAAATCTTTTTCTTTTTCTTTTTTTCTTTTTTTTTTCTTTTTTTGAAGAATACAAAATTACAATAAATTTTACGTTGAAGTTTTCTAACATATATTTTCAATTGATAATATTTTTAATACACTTGCCAATTAAGTTTTTAGAATCAATTTTAGAGAAAAAAAATATTCACCTTGCTTGTTTCCACTTTTCAAAAAATACTTTTCAGAAAATTCTACTTTCTTATGTTCCGTATTTTTTGTTTTTACTGAATTTTTTTAATATTTTAAGTAATTTTTTTTACTTTTTAGACACACCTAACATAAATACACCTAAAAAGTAAAAAAATTGTAAAAAAAATCTTTTAAAAATTCATTAAATACCAAAAATACAAGAATTCAATACATTTTTTTGTATTTTTATGTATTTATTAATTTTTTAAAATATTTTTTGACAAATTTTTTACTTTTTAGATACATCTAAGTAAGGTGCATTTAAAAAGTAAAAAAAAAGTTTAAAATTTAAAAAACATTCACTAAAAACAAAAAAACACGAAAACTAAAATAGTCAATTTTTAAAAAACTTAATCCAAAACTCAAACCAAACACATCGACGATCTTCTTGGAAGACGTTAGGCTTCTAGGTGACCTGACTTTGTTGGGACCTAAATGAAAAATTGTCATTTTATAGGAGGATCCTCTACTTGCCTCCTCTTCTTGGCCCATTCTTATAATAGTCAAGATTCATTTTAAGATAATCCAACAGCTTAGATCACTCCAAAAAAAATTAATTTTTAATTTTTAATTTTTTTAATAAAGTGATCTGAACCAGTGGATTCTCTTGAAGTGAATCTTAACCGTTGCAAGGAGGGAGTCAAGTAGAAAGATTAAGGAAAGAATCTTTGCTCGTAATACATATGCCTTTTATTTATTTCATCCTGCACAAATATATAAAATAAAATAAAAAAACAAACAAACAAACACATAGGAGCCTTTTCTTTTTTATTTTTAATTATAATTTGAGCATAACTTCATTTTTAGGTTCAAATAAACAAAAGATTTTTTTTTTTTGGATTTGACCAATTACTAAAAGCCTTTGCTTAGGCCATTTGTTTTCACAGTTAAGTAGGGTAGGATTATTAGTGTAGAAATTATTAGTGAGGAGGTTATTAGTATAGGGATTGTTAGTGAGAGGATTAAGAAAAATTATGTTTGTTTGTGATATATTTTAGTAAGAGAATTAACTTTATAAAATACCATAAATACCCTTTGGTATTTTTGATATATTTTAATATTAAAAAAATCATATTTTATAAATATTTTTTTGTACTATATTATTTTAATATATATAATGACATAATACCAACAAAAAAAAAAAAAACACAAATACACAACACATAACATGGACAAAATAGTTTTTTTTCAATCTAATTCTGTCACTAGTTTTGAAACCTAACTTTTAGAGGCCTTTGCTAATCCTCTCCTCTAAGGTCTATCATAGTCCTACGGAACCATGTATTCTCTTCTTTGTTTTGTAAACAAACACAATTATAATAAATTTCACATTTATCTTAGTCCAATTACTTTATCTATCACTCGAAACATACGAGCCCTAAGGTACTAAAAATTCAGAGACTTTCTTAAATATGAGAGCTTTAAGCGATTGTTTAATTTGGCATATAGAGGCCACATTTGATATTCTAACTTCGCCAAAAATTCATTTAGTTTGGTCCTTTTTTATTTTTATTTTTATTTTTATGTACTAATTTAGTTTTTAGACCCCCTCAAACATCATAGCAAAGAAAAGAAAATTACATCAAAGCATGAGTCTTTTTTTTTCCAAAAGGCCAAGTTTGGGAAGACTAAACAAGTGTACTTTTTGATTTTTTATGAAATATAGGTTAGATTTGGATTAGGTTTGAAGTGATGTATTAGAGAGGTGATGTGACTTAAATAAGATGATGTGACTTAAATAGGATAGTGACTTTTTAACTTTTTGAATTTTTTTGAGGATGTCAAACTTTGCCTAAATGTAAACAATGTACACATTTATAAGGAACATATTTCAGGTAATATAACAAATCTAAACAAAAACTAACTATAACGAACCCATAGAAATTCACAAATATAACCCAAATTCATTCATATATCATTTTTATCCCCAAATTACCCTTACCAAAGCATGAGTCATTGGTGACTTCTCAGCTAAATTATGCTCCTTCGTTTTTGAAGCATTTTTTTTTTTTTTTTTTTTTGTTATTGGATGTGACAAGTTAAGATATATCTAAATTTCAACTATATGTATTGATTGATTAGATGTCCGGACTGTGAATCCCCCGGACTATTTTTAGTGAATCCAACGTTTGGTTGGACGGACTGGATAGGATAAATGAATAAATGACTATTTTACCCTTTTAATAGTTTACTAAGTAATAGCAATATTAAAACATATCTTTAATATTTTAATTATTTTTAGCTAGATTAAATAAAAAATTATTTTATTTATTTTTTTACATTAATTAAATAAATTTATTTTTAAAAATAAATAAATAAAATATCAATAAAAATATATATTATTTTTTTAATTAAGATTTTAAATAAATTTGTTTAAAAAAAAATAATAATCAAAAAAATGAAATTAAATAAAACATCTATTACATTTAAATAATGAAATTAAATAAAACATAAACAAAATTTTAAAATAAAACATCAATAAAATATCCATAAAAATTATTTCAAAAATTAAATAAATAAAACATCAATAAAAAGTTAAATAAAATTATTTTATTTTTAAATTGAGACATTTAAATTAATTTTTTTATTAAATATAATACATAATTAAATTTAAATTTGAATTAAATGTGCCACAACAAATGAGGGCAAAATGGTCATCTCACCCTCTAATCCAAACAGAAACAATCCCACCAATTCTATCCCACACCCCGGATTATTTTATCCCCATATGATTGGGAGTCCGCCGACATGAGTCCCATGACTAAAAAACAAACATCGGATTGTCTTTATGCGCGGATTACAATCCGCACAAGAAATAGTCCCCTAATCCCATGAATCAAACAAGCCCTAAGTGTTGTTAATAAAAAATCTTTTCTTTATATATATAGACATCCACAGTAGTGGCTTAGAGATCAAAATATCAATGAAAATTCAAAACTTTTAACAGTAAGATTTTTTCAAACAAAAAATATATATTTTTGATTTGGATTTTTGAAATGTGAATCTTTCAAGAGTAAGATTTTTTTTTTTAAATTAATTTTAGACGATAGACTAAATAGTCTAATAATTGAATCACCTCAAAATAT
This sequence comes from Camellia lanceoleosa, assembly GCA_025200525.1. Taxonomy (NCBI): domain Eukaryota; kingdom Viridiplantae; phylum Streptophyta; class Magnoliopsida; order Ericales; family Theaceae; genus Camellia; species Camellia lanceoleosa. The sequence continues at coordinate 86,049,966 of CM045768.1, read as the reverse complement.
CATATTTTATAAAAAAATATATATATATTTAGAAATTCAAATTGTACACTCCAACACCACCAAAGTGGCAAAGATACCCAAAACCCACACAAACCACACACTAAAAAGGCACTTCGCTATGAAGGAATGAATGATGGAGACAAAAATGATTTAATTTGTTATTTCTCTTTAGATGGGTGGAAGCAGTTGCAACTAAGTATTTCAGGTTTGTTGAAGTAACTTTTTTTTTTTTTAGGAACAGTTGAAGTAACTTCAATTAGTACCAAAGCTGGCAATAATCACAATAAAGGTTGACAATTGACATTTATATTGCTTCTTCTTTAAAATCTTTAGTCCTCTTTTATTTATGCTAACGTAATCTAATCCACATTGCATCAAAAAATAAAAAAAAAAATCTAATCCACACATCATCCTTATCCTCACTACAATCAAAGTGCAACATCATGCATTCTTTCTTCTTCTTCTTCTTTTATTTATTTTATTATTATTATTATTATTATTGTGTTGTTTTGACAGAACATCTCAACCAAAATGGTCAGTCTTATTTTTATTTGGAGAAGTATCAAATAAGTTGTGTTTTAAAAAAATAATTATAAATTAATAATAAATTTTATAAAAATTAATAATTAAAATTTAAACTTTCTCATAAATCTGTTATTACTTTTTGAAAGTTATACTCAAATGTAATTTTTTATTTTTATTTTAACTGTTAAATAGAGTTGCCAAAATAGACATGTTTGTAGGGCTAAGCCAGAAAATGTCAAAAGCCTATTGTCCAAACAAAAGAAAAGCTATGTTACACTCCTCTAGGAAATTATGTCATTTGTAAATTTATTATCACAAATTACATAATTAAATATTATGAGAGTTATCATTTTAAAAAAAAAAAAAAAAAGTTACAATCAAATATCACTTTATAACCAAATAATTTTTGAATCATAACTAAAATAATATTATAATTAATATCACAATGTATCATAATTAATAATACTATAAGTCATGACTATCAACACAAACATCATAACAAGAAGTGCATTGCCAAACTAAATGAGTTCGTACATGCCAATTTTATGATAAAACTGCCCATCCAAGAGATAGTTTATGAGTCAAGATCCCTCCAACTAATCGTGATCTCCTCTTTGTCTACCCTCCTTGACTTCCTACTTACTAGGTAATTGGGCCCACTTTTAGGCCTAATTTCAATGATCCGAACCGTTCACATTTTAAGTTTTGTTAAGTATATTATACTTGTAAAAAATTAAATTGATCTGATATCAAAAAGATACTTTAAAACTGCTTATTAAATTTTTAAAAATAGAAAGTTAAGGAGGTCAAGATCCTCTCCTTAACTTTCCTCCTGACTTTCTACTTATAGGGTCATTGGGTCCACTTTTAAGCCCAATTTCTATAATCTGAACCTGCTCATATTTTAAGATTTGTTAATTATATTATACTTGTAAAAAATTCAATTGATCAAATATCAGAAAGTATGTGTTCGGATCATCGAATTAAAAACCATTTCTTCATAGGTTATAAAAATATCTTACATATATGTAAATAAATCAATTTTTAAATAAATATTTCTATCATAAAATTGAATGTACAACACACGCTGCTTTTTCATTCTCTTTCTTGATAAAATGTTAATTGAAACAAATCAAAAGATTGAAAGACAAAATCTATCAATTTTTAACTAAGAGGCTAAAATAATAGCCTATAGTTAACGGGATAAAGTTAGTTTACCCTTTTTTTAAGGCCCAATTTGTTCTCAATTCAAAAAATAGGTGAGCCATAATTTACTGTTTATTTCATAAATCACGGTTCTAGTTTTAAACCAAACCAAATAATACCATTCATATTTGCAAATATATAAAAATTATTTATATATACCTAATGTCATATCCCTGTTGAGACAACTAAATTGAACAAATTTTTTTTTTTTTTTTGGAGGAAAAATTGAACAATGGTTGCTTTGACAATACTTTTGGTTATGAACAGGAACAATTTTTGGTTGCCCAATTGATGTTTCAAAAAAAATGGCACTTTTCTTTTTTTTTTTACTCTTAATTTTAATTATGGCATCCTACTCTTGTTTGAAAAAATAATGTTGCATTATTTTGAAATGTTTAAAAACATGATGCATTTTGGTTTGATATATTGAACAATATTTTTATGAGCAAATTGTGAATAATTGTAGATTGCTATTGCTATAAATTGTGATTTCACACATAATCTAAATCCATATCTAAGTGGTTTGATTATGTTTATTTTATGATTCAAAATTTATAAAATTATTTCCGTTGTACCTAAAAGAAAAAAATTTATAAAATTATAAATAATAGTCTTGTCATTCATTTTATCTAACAAAATAAAAAATCAAACCGTGCTCGCAGCTACAACTATGAGCTTGGCGGATTATAAATTAATTTATTTCACCCGAATGAGGCCAACTCCCTCCCCTATGGGTTTGGTGGGTTATCAATTAATCTAACCAACCCCAACGAGGCCAACTCCCCTACCTCGTATCATATTTAGGATAGGGCGGTTGGGAGTTAATTTTGTAATATAAAAAAAAAATGCAAAAATTAATAAAAATATAATATATAATAAATAATAATTTGTAATTAATAGGGACAATTACACAAGTTTTAATTTATGAACTTATACAACAAATTTTACCTTTAAATTACATTAAATTTTTAATAATCAAACTGTCCTTCAAATATTGATTGTTTATCATTTATAATTATCTATAAAGGAATATAATAATTTGATATTTATTTTGATTTTCAAAACTTTAAAATATCAATTTTCAAATAAATAAATAAACCTTTTTTTGAAAAAAAATTGAAAAATTGATTTTTTTTTTTTTTTGTGCAAAATTGAAAATTATGTAACTATAAAGGAACATGATAATGAAGCATTGATATGCAAAACTGAAAAAAAAAAAAAAAAAAAAAAAAAAAAACTTTAAAATGAAAAACTAATAATGTTTTCAATTTTAAAATTGAAAATAATCAATTAATGTTCTCAATTTTATTAGATAGTTAAATCAAACCAATATGTAAAAGAGCAAAATGATTAATCTTATACTCTGTTTTTTTCATCAATTAGTTAAACAATTATTTAGGACATTACCAGGCAAAATTAATAATGTTCTTAGTTTTTTTATAAAAAAAATAAAAAAAAAAATCATAATATTCTCAATTTTACTAAATAGAATTTATTAGTTCAAAAATTTTTAAATAGAACCTGAGTTTCTATAATATTTGTAAATAAGACTTTTAGTTATTAACTCTAATTAATAAATGTAAGATAAGATAAATGAGTAAAAATAAATATTAAGAGTAATATTTTAGTATATTAAAATTATTATATTGAAAAAAATAAAATGATATATATTATATACAAATAAAAATATTTTATAAATATAATCAAGACAAAATTAAACGGGATGAGACGAGAACAAAACTCCATCCCCGCCTCACCCATCAGCGCTGGGAAAAAATCGCCATCCCCATCGAAGATAGCCCAGTTGAGCCATGGCAAATACGACTGCAAGAAGGGGAGCGACAGATAAACATCCATGGCCCAACATGCTTGTAACGCCGTAACCAACATTATTCAAATAATGTCCAAAATCATAATTTGGGCCATGATTTGATGCTCGCTTCGATGAAAATTCAATGTCTTTGTCGACCCATCTCCCATCTGAGTGAAGCACAACAATACACACACTACACATAGGTCTCTTAAAATTTTAAAGAATGTTAACAAAACATTCAATTTATTGAAACAAACATCAATTTAATCCCAATATCAACATTTTTTGAACAGCCAATTATCAACAATTATATCTACACAAATACTGTGCAAACAACATGCATGTACTATATTACACATATAGGGGCCAAACAAGGCGAAAGAAGCAGATCAAAATCATTCGACACATCATATGTTGTTAGTACTCGTTATTATAGTTTTAGAATGGAATTGCTGCAATAGTGCTAACAGGATTTGGCTTTGCGCCATAAAATAACTGGTTAGTGTGCAACGGGGTTAGAAACGGCAGTAGATCAACTCAGGGACTGGACTTATAGTCTTAACAGCCAATA